>JANHGO010004964.1:0-23899 GCA_024606505.1 Aquila spilogaster
ATTTCTCGATGCTGCATAATACCTATTTCTGAATTCCAGCTGCGGCTCAGGCTTTCTTCTTGGTCCTGCTGGAGTTGCTGGCATTGTTTCATCTGATATGAGCGGGGAGTATGTTCAAAGAAGAAAAAACACACAAAAATGTGTTTAAAGCATTTCCACCCAATCTGAACATGATTTTTCAAGATCTTGCAGACTGTCTGTAGCATAGGCAGCTACAATATTAACAGCACTTTACTAACAATGTACCAGAGCCCTGTGGCTCTCATATAGTAAATGAATTGTAAATACCACTCTCAGCACAATTAACAGGATTTATATTGCATTCTCTCTATAAAGACTGAGTCAGTTCCCCCGTGCTCCGAGCATGCTGAAATTCTCAGAGAAACTGCAGCTGAGTGCAGTTATTACTATTGGATCTAAGTATTTTTTGTTGATGATGATGTCATCATAAAGGATAAAAGGTATGAAATTTCATACCTTCGTGCCAGCGCATCCAAGCTTGACAAAGGCAGACTGTGGCTGAGTAGTGCAGTTTTTAAAGCTTAGCATAGGTTAGGGGGATTATTTACATGAACATCGATTTCAGTAGGGCAAAAAATTTGCTGAGAAGCACCTCACTTTTGGTTTCCAGAAATCAGAAAGTGAAATTCTTACATATGTTTACAAGAATTGGAAGCTGAACTTCAGGAAGTCACATGATTTCCAGTTACACCCCATGTATGGACATTTAGATCATGAAAGCAATAAAAAAACACTTGCTGTTACAAGTCTGAAGCTGACATGCATTATCTCTGCGTAGCCATGTTCCCACGTGTATGGCATTAGGTTCTTCCCCCCCTTGTTCCAAGAAATTACACCACTACACACTTCAGAGAAGTCACGGTCCCAAACTGAATGTGCAGTGGCTGATACAGGGAGGAGTTTTCTTCGGAAGCTCAGGAGGTCAGTATCCGGTAGAAAGAAAAGCACAACCTCTTGTATACTTGACTGTCAACAGCTAAGTAAATAACTCCCAGGCAAATAACTGAGTACTAGTGGGAAGAACTTTGAAGGACAAGACTTAGTGGGCATGGTGGTGATGGGTTGATGGTTGGACTACATGATCTTAGTGGTCTTTTCCAATGTTAATGATCCTATGATTTAACTTTATCTGGATAAGGAAAGTAGAATCCAAGAAAGGAAAGATCTAGTGTTAGCTAGACTCACAGATGTGCATTTTCTACCAACTCTTCCTAAACAACTACAAGCACTACTTCTTCCATCTCCTGTAGAGGATGGTGTGGCTCAGAAGAGGTGTCTTGAAGTCATGTGTTTATGACAGTGCCATTGGATATATAACGCAAATGAATACTTTTTGTTGTTGTTGTTGACTTTGCCTGCATCGGTTGAGTCGTTCACCTCCAATAAAACAAGTTTCCTCTCTAGGTTTAGGGTACTCCTGGTGCCTCATCTGACATTTCCAAGGCAGCTCTGAGTCAGATCTTTCTTTCCCTTCCTTATTCCTCGAATGTGTGTGCTCTCTTTCTCTCTGGACACCCACAAATGCAGCATGGAGAAAGTGTCTGTGTCAGGGTAACTTAGCTGACTCCCTGGGCTATGGATAAAGGAGAATTCAGAAATTTGGAAATGAATCATTACCTCAGATATGTTCCAAAAGTGCCATCTGTTTTCACTCCAGAGAAGGAAACCGAGCTGAATTGCAATAAAAGCAATTGTGGGATTTTTGGAAGATGGTGGACAGAATAAGGATAAATCAATGTGTTTCAAGCAGGCAGATCCATCCTATGGGTATCATACGTTTTGAAATTCTTGCAGTCCAGACAGCTTTAGCCAGAGGCTGCCAGCTTCACCCCAAAGAGCAAGTAGTTCCTGCTAGTGTCGAGCCCCAAAAGTATCCTTAGTAGCATAGAAACCCCTCTGTTGCATATCAGCATAGATATAAATAGGATGCCTTACAATAGAACATTTGCTAAGAGAACTGGAGCTCAATGCTGCCCATACTGTTTTTCTGTAGACAGCCACTTTGATATACGTTTGCATGATGAAACTTGACCACAATCCGTGTTCAAAGTGCAGATTTCCTCCAGACAAACCTTAGGCTGATGACCTCTGAGGAAGGAGGGAGCCTGATCTGTGTAGAAGCGTCAGCACTGACTGCAGGATGCAAAGTAACATCTGAAATATAAGGAAGACCAAAACAATGTGTGATGAGGCCTTTCTGTTCCTATAATTAAGATATTTACATGGTCAAGCTCCTCCTTTCAAAACACACCCCGATGATGACTACCACTTCTTCCAAGGTCTGCAGTTACCCAGGTAATGAAGAAGGGCAGGGGGAAGGAGGAAGAAGATTAGCCACAGATAATAGAAAACATGCATCAGTGACCCTGTGACTATTTAGGGTGTTCATCTTCTGTAACGTGGGAAGTGCATTTCCTTAGAGCACCGGGAGGTGTGGGATAATCAAACACTGACCATGTTCATGATATTATTTTGCTGTTTTCTTCATTAAAGCATCCACTGTCAACCTGCCATAATCAAAAGTGCTGCCGTGTTGATGTTCTTCCACGTATGTTCTAATTATTAACTGGATTTGCAGGTGGTCTTTAAATAAGTTATGCTGTATAATCTAACGTGTGGTGTACATTTTTATAATATAAAATACAAGGGTAACGTTGACCAGGAAGGGGGGATGCTACAAAACTCTTCGCAGTGCATGGGAATGCAGCTCACAGTCACCTTTTGAAGATTACTGCACTGGCAGTGGAAAAAGTGTATTTTCCTGTCGGTGGAGACACTCCTCTGCCGTGACCTAATCTCACATTTTATATTGGCTCCTTTATTCTTCCTAGGAAGACAAATAAAATACCCTCTAGCGATCAATACGTCTTGAGCCTGTAACGCTGAGTCTTTCACGATGGTTTCTAAGACATGTTGCTGGAGGACTTCCATGGTTCTTGTGACAACTGTGTGTCGGCTTTAGGATTTGAATCGGCAGGCTAAAATCCCTTGCCCCAAAGAAGAGGCAAACCCTTCCGGAGGCACTCAGCAGTAGCTTCAGGATCAGTCCCTTCCTGCCTGATTCAGCACTGTTGATGCCAGTGGACGTTTCACCCTGGATTTCACAAGGCCCCTAATCAGGCCTGAGGACTGTGGTCCTTTCTTTCCCCCATCTCTTTGTGCAGTTAATGCGCTTACGCTTACGTAAGGTGCGTGAGAGAGGCTTCGTGCCATGCGCGATGGGAGCTCTGCCCCAAAGCGCTGACAGCGTGAGTTTAGATTTGGCACAAGGAGGGAAAGTTATAAACAAAGTGTGTCATGGCAGTGAGATCAAGGGTTGCTCTGGTTTGGAAGGTGAATATCCTGACGGCCACGCTGATTAAATAATTAAATAGAGTGAGTCACAGCTGTAGGCTGGGAGGAAGAAGCAGGGCGGCAGAAGGATGTGGCTGTGGAGAGACCTGGTGAGCAGAGATTAGGAGGGCAGTTCGTGCCCAGAGAATAGCTCGTCCACTGGCTTCATTGTTGTAGGCATTTAAAACGGACTGGGTTAATCACTAACAAAGATGCCCTGGGGAACAATGCTGTATCGGTTATCTTCCTGAGGGTTTGACTGTTTTGGTTCTATTTATTCTAGACAAAAGAGCTTATTTGTGATGTTTCATCTTTAGTCTGAACGTCTCTAATTTGGACATGCATTTAATTTGGAAGGTTTCCACCAGGCACCAGTGAGACTGTCTGATTAAAGCCGTGACTTATAACCTTCTCACCCCACGTTGCTGACCGCAGTTTGGTTATGAACTGTGAAAGAATGTTAAAATCCAGTGTATTTTTCTCTGTGTGTGCTCTGTTTATTTTTATTTTTAACATTTTGGTCGGGCGGTGAGAAACGTCAGTGGTGCTATCTGCATGTCTTTAGGTACCAATTTGCCTTTCAGCTATTGCACGGGAGTCATTATTTGCTTTTAGAAACTGGCATCTGTGGATTTTTAGTTCATTTTTCTGAAGTCTCTGGAAGAAAATATGGCATTGCATAAAAGCCCACAGTACAAAAGGTAAAAGCAGGGCCAGTTTGGGGACAACAGCATCTTTTCATGTCTCTGACTTCCAGAGAGCAAGAGCAACAAGCTGAACAGAGGCTGAAAGAAGCAGCGTTATTGCTTCTCTTTCTCCTGAATTCCTTTCATCAGCCTGGTGACTGCATGTGTCCTGATGACACATTTCTGGGTCACATGTCCCCAGAAGATGGGCTATATGGAGACACACAGCATGGAAAGTATTCTGACCAGAGACTAGTTCTGTTGACAGGTTCCACGTGTGACGTACGTTTCTATATTCCTCACATGGACTTTATTAATAGCACAAGGCTGAGGCAGAGAGAGCCAGTTATTATTCTTTATGTAAATAAAACAACAGAAATAAATAGTCTCTTGTTCCTTATCGTATTAAACCTGCAAATAGCTTATTACCCTATAAGGCAGCTTAGGACGGCACATGAGAGCTCTGGAAAACACAGAACAGGCGCTGGGATCTGCCCAGCCAAGCTGTGCAGGAGAGGAGTGAAGGCACAGTCCAGAGCTGGAGGAAGAATAGGAGGCCCAGGTAGTTATTTGAAAAGCCACTCTCAAGTATAACCAAGCTGAATGCTTGTTTTGTTTCTAGTCCAGTGGAAACGTTGCAGTGAAAGAGCTGGATAGTTTCCTTCCTTGGCAACATCAGAGATGTTGCTGCTTTTCCCAGTCAACTGTCTCTCATTCATTGGGATCAGGAGTACCCTCTCTGCAGGACACCGCTCTGGTTAGGAGGTCAGAGGCAGAACATTCTGTAAGTGTAAGCTGCTCTTATTCAGGTACTTCTCAGGCTCATCAGTCACTTCCGCTGAAGTAATAGTTCTTTCAGCAAACTGTTGCCCTGATGTATGAGTTAAATACATGGAGGTACAAAGCAGTGTTAGAGGTTGTGTATCCAGTCCTTTCTGTTAGTGTTTTCTTTCTGACACTGAAACAAACACCAGTCTGGGTGGGAAGGACTTCTATTTGTTGTGACTCTTCCATACTAATCACAACCAGATCCTTTTATCTTCATCATCATGGAGAGGTATGAAAGGCTGTTGCAGTTTGACAGAGGGTGAAGGTATTGCTCACATGCGATGAGTATGAACTGAACCTGGAATTCCAAAACATGCAGAGCTTGGGCCTTACTCTGAGCTCATCACTGATAACTATTAAGAGGAGTTGCATTTTTACAGGTTCACTCTAAGAAATAAACACTTTTCATATGTAACATTCAGAAAATTCCTCTGTGTTCTTAAGTTCAAATGATGGAAATAAATTATAGGAATGGTGTTTAAGTGCTAAGCAGGATGTGGCAATAGAGTTATTTCATTTACATCTGCACTGTGAGCAAGGAATTTGTCATAAATGTACCAGGCCAATGTGGTTTTCCACCATGCTTATGAGGATGATTTACCTCCTGTGCAATCAAAATAGAGACACATTAGTGGCTAGGAATATTTACTAAGTCATCCAAGCTGACATGTTTTAGCTGTAAGGGAGAAATTGATTTTGAATTCTACTGATTTCCTTTCTTTTATGTCTCAGTTAAACAGGCCACAAAATAATTTCATGAAAATTTTCTGCCGCTGTTATTCATCATGGTTCAGACACATCAGGATATCCTTGAAGTGGAGCAGCCTTCTCCAAAGCATTTTGCATAGCTTAATTATTGCAGCTCTTTCTTTCCCTGTGCCTTCTCTAAGGGATTTCTTCATGCTAGATGCTTCTAGGTATTGAGAATCAGAGCCAGAAGTCAACTGATGAGCTGCTGATAGCTCAATCTGAATGTGACTTAATGCAACATCTCACACGAGCCCCCTTTGAAAGAAACTTCATCTTTCGTATATGTGGTGCTATAGACAACCCCTGTTACCAAGTGAAACCTGATAGCCACGTGTGTCGATTCAGGACTCCGCAAAGCCTCTATGTCTGTCTGCATTGGCTGTTTACAGCAGCTTTCCCTTTGTCAGATCCCACATATACATGCCGTAGGACTCTGTCCTTGTTTTATCAGTATTCCGTATCATGACACCATGCGACATGCTGCTGGGTGCAGAGGCACAACTAGCTGTGGAGTGGCAACCAACAAGGCAGGGATGTACTGCAGTATGTCCGGGAGAGGAGCAGCCAGCTCTGGGATGCTGCTCCGTGGGCAGTGCAACCTCTGTTCCTATAGCATTTCTGGAGATTTCAGAGGCTTGTGAAGTGTAAAGGTATCCTAGTCCTAAACTGGCAGGCTGATAAAAAACAAACTAACAAACAAAACAGCCAGTAGTAGGTGATGCATCTTTTTGCTCCTAAGGAGAGACAACCCCAACACCATCTACCCAACCCTCAGCAGATCCTTTTTTAATCTAGTCTGGTTCCTGTCCACGTTTCACACGTACTCCTGTTGAACTTCCTGTAACAGCATGAGGTACTTCTCAGATGCTGTGCATTTGGGGATTGCAAAGTCCTTCCTGGCTGTAACAAAGGGGAGAGATGTTTTGTGGATTCTTGATCAAGCCAAAGCAGGGAAGAAATTGTCCAGTTGCCTTCATTTTAAATATACGTGGGCAAATTGAGGTTTGGGCAAGGCAATGTTTTGACCTAGCAATAAGGAAGTCACCTAGAAAGCACTTAGGAAATAACCCAAGAAATTCTCCACGTGCAGTAAAATAATAAAGTTCAAGTCTGAGCCTTCATCCTATGAGTTGTCTGCAGAACCCCCACTCACTTGTATGGCACACACACAGCTGGATTGGTCACCGAGCGCTTTTTGGAATGACTGATTTTAGGAATAGGCCTCTTGGTGAGTTTAGGCAGAGGAAAGGCAATGGTTCCCCTGCTCCATGTTCTGCCTTGGCTGGGCTCAGTGTTGCTGTTTTGCATGGTGCATGATGCTACATGCAGAGCGGGTGAAGGCTGGGCGCGGTGCTGCCAGCGGTGCCGGGGCTGTGCCGCAGCTTGTTGGGAGGATTGCTGCCATTCCTACCACTTCTCTCTCTGTGGTCTTTCTGATACAGCACGAGCATAATGGTTGTGTTATGTAATTCATCTAAGAGGGAAAACTTGCTCATAAAGTTTATGGTCCCGTTCTCCCTGAGACAGCCCAAGCGATGGGATCGGACAAGGAGGACAAAAGCAAATGAGCTGAGAATGCACTGGGATACCATCACCCATCCTATGGTCATGGCACGGTGCTTCAACCAAATCTCTAAGCTCTGCGAACTGGCTGTGAGCCGTGCAAAAGTATGGCCCCATGGCTGGGTGTGCTCAGGCTGCATGTGAATGGTGTGGCACCGCAGCTGGTGTGGAAGCATCCCTGGATCACAGCTCTGCCTGCACCCCCAGGTGCTGCAGGGCAGTGTCTCAAGAGCCAATGTAAGGGCCTTCCCCCCCAAAAAATAAATACCAGGCAAAGGGAATACTTATCTGTCAGGGCCTGCTATTGAAAAACGGATCTCTGTTCACATAAGCAGGAAAAAGACATGGAGGCTTATTTGTATTTCTGCCCCTGAGCACAAAGGGGCTAGAAAGCAGGCGGCTCCCACCGATTGTGTGCTCCTCCTGTTTGGAGATGTAATCGGAGTCCGCACACTGTGCCACAGCCTTTCCTCATCGCCAGGGGTTGGGGCTGGGGAGGGTGCACAGGGGTAGAGACCTTCAGCATCAGGGCAGGGGAAGGCCCCAGCACAGCACCTCTGCCCCATCTCCTGATATGCAGCTTGGTGCTAGGAGTGCCGATGGGGGCAGGTGGAAAACAGAATCACTATGTTCACTCAATCCCAACCCACCAACCAGAGAAATACGCTGTCTGTAAGCAGTGCAAATGAAATGGATGTTTCACTCTGCAGCTGATAAGTTTATCAGCACAGGCAATGCGCGCTCCAGACCCCTAGGAAAATACACAGAAAATGTGTAAAGAAAGAGAAGCTGAGGGTCCTCAGCTAACCCCCAGCTTTACCACACCCCAGCTATCGGTGTTTGTGCTTTAGGACATCGCTCCAGTCAACGTGACTGCAAGGTTGGGACTTTGTCAATGTAACCACGAGGCCAAATCTTACCCGGATTCTGTGTGTCCTAAGTGCTATCAGCATGGACTCTGTAAAGGTGAACACATAGCAAAAGGAGGCCATGAGAGCACTTGCTGATGTGGAGCAACGTGGCAGGGCTGTGCTGGATGTCGGGTAGGTTGTGCGGCAGAGGCCTCTCCAGTTGGTATTGTCTCTGAATAGGCCATTGTCCTTTGCAGGGAGCAAAGAGAAAACTCTGCCTCTTCTGCAGTGGCACTGAGCCAGCACTGCCTCACACAGGGCTCAGCCTCCAGCCTGGAGGTCTCATGGCTTCACAGTGCCTCACCCACGTTGCCTCAAGCTCCTGCTCTGGCATCCTGTTACACACAGGGCATTCTGACCGGCTGGATTTTGTTCCCTGCGAGTGAGTGGCTGGGAAGTAGGTGTGTTCCACGGAGCTTATAATAGAAAGCTTGCTTTGACCTCCGCAATAGAGATTAGCACCATTCCAGAGTGATATAGTACGTGGGGTTTTTTTAAGGGTCCAAAGGTAATTCCTGTTTACAGAACTACTATCTGCAGAACTGAAAGAGCCTCTCAGCATTGAAGCTAGGGCAGCGGCTGTCAGGCCACGGAGATCCCTTCCCTATTGCTGCCTTTTTGTCCTGCTGAGGGAGAACTTGAAATGCCCTATGGATGGCTGAGCTGGGCTCTTACTGTTGTGCAAAATCCCACTGCCTGCCTCTGAGCTGAGAGGATGTGGAAATTCTTGTACCTACACCAGTTCTCCTTCGTGTGCTATCTCATCAAAGGTTCTTTGGAAACCATACCAGGACTTCTTTGAGGTGATTCTTTATGTATTGTGATTTCCAAAGTTTCTTTTAGAAACTGGCTGAGATCCACATAAATTTTGCTAATCCTTATGAAAAATTTGCCATTGACAGTAAAGATCCATTTGCAATATCCTCTGGCTTCCTTTAGTTATTCAGCTCTGCAAATGCAGTCTTAAATGCTTTGATCCGTCTGCTAATGCTGGTTATGTTCCCATGTCCATTGGCATATGGGCCCTGAGAACTGGACCTGTGGTTCTGCACTTCTGTCAAGAAGCATAAGGTCTGTTCTTATGTCTGTGAGGAGCTTGATGTAAGTCAGTCAGCTGAACCTCGGTGAGCCAGTGGAAAGTCAGCAGTAGCGTTGTCCTGGAGTCTCCTGCCTAGCGTATTTACATGTGCAGTCCTAGAGAGAAAACACAACGAGATCATAAAGCCTATGGGATAAATTCATCATTTCACCGATAGCTGGATTTACCTGATTCTGCTGTGCTGTGACTTGCCTTCTAGCTTGCAATGTGTTCCTCTGAATTGTATTGGCCCCTTCTTGATGGATGCCCTGTTCAAAATGTTGGTGTTCCTCCAAACTGCAGCACCTGATCCGAGCTGCATGCCTGAGTTATGCACCAATCCATCTCGAGGGTCAAAAATGTAAGGTGTTTTTTAGAAAATTGGCCTTTTCTAAAAGAAAAGTGAGTTTTCTTATGTAATTGTAGTCTGACACTCAGTGGCCCATGGATACCCCTCTTTGTGGGACATATTTAGCTCATTAGTAGCTATTGCCTTACGGAAAGATAGTTCAATTCACGCGTATCAAGGTATATGAACATGGAAATCCAGCACCTGGGATCTGAACAGCACTGGGTTCTCTCTAAAAGGAAAGCGAGGGGCACACTTGGCACACACAAAGCTCAGATCATGCTGCCGGTTGATGACGCACCTTCCTTCCCCTCTCTACTTCTCATTTTCTATATATGTAGGCCTTCCAATCCCGGAAACTATTTGCATCTCCCTTGCAAACCATGACTATCCTTTTCTCTCTCGCATTCTCTTTTTTGCACAATCCCTTTCGTGCCTCTTGTCCTGTTGAGCTCGACCCTCTCCCACCAAAGCACAGAAGTGGTGATGGTGCGAATCACGGCCGCCTTGCTTGGTACGTAGGCTGACACGACCCAGCTGCTGTCTGGGATTTTCCAAGGGATCCTGCAGGTTTCAGGCCGACTGAGACATGTTTGGTGGTTCAGCAGGGTTTGCCACAAGGGGGGGTGAAGAACAGAACCCAGCTGTGGAAATTTACTGACTCCCTGCAGATCTCATGACTTCTTGCTAAATCTGAACATTCCCTGTACAAGAACTATTTTCTTCCTAAACCGCCTGTGCGGCCTTTCATCTTTCTGCGATTACCTGAACATTGCACGGTCACTGGCATTTTTCCTATAGGTAACAGACAGCAGTCCATCATTCACTGGAAGTGCAGAAGATAAGGAACTGATGAGTGAAGCCACTAGTTTCTGGTACTAAGAACTTCCACACAGACGGTGAATTAAAATATCTATATATTCAACAAATCAGCAAACGGTGTGCCAACATTTGTGAAATATGTGCACATTAGGAGTATGAGTGGGAGCAAATAAGGTTGGGAAAAATCTTTCTGCAGCTTCTGTTTTCAAACAGCGACTTGCAGAGAAGTCTATTTCTCTTGACTTTTTCTTACCTTTTTAAAGGTAAATATGTGTGAATCTCTTTAAATTGTCTGAAGCAGATGATGGTTATGACTGAGAGATAAGGAGGGATTTGTCTGTCTGACAAACTTCCCCTCTGCTTTCAGAGGGCTGGTGTTTTCAGAAGTGGTGGAACACTGCTCAGTGCAAAATGCAGGGCACGTTGTGAACTGGAGATCTGCCAGCTTATGGGCTGAGCAGAAACTGTTGAAATGCAACGTGCTTCAGGGCTCAGCTCTGTTTCCTGCACTAGAAATCCCCCCCAGTGATGACTCTATGTAAAGATCTCGGTCTCCAGCCCACAGGAGATCAGTGTAATGCTTACTACGATGTCAATAGGAATTTTCCATTAGTACAATCAATTGTTTTTAGTCGCCTTTATACTGGACCGTATCATCTGCCCATCAGAATTAATACTGTTTATTTAAAAAGTCGAGGAGGAAGAGCGGAAGAAATCAGAGAAAAATACCCTGAGTCTGTCTTTCACCTCTGGACAGGGCACAGAGTGAATCTAAAACAATGTAATTTCTGAACAAGCCATGGTTGGACTTAGAAACAGCAACAGTGATAAGAGATGACCAATGCAATCAGCTCAAGCACCACTGGAGGTAGCAGCCAGCAAAGCTCACCCAGTGTGTGGTGCAAGGCCCTGATACTGCCAGTAACACCATGCAGTCTGGTTTTGCTTTAGTGTTATCAATAAGGCTTTGTACAGACAAGCAACTCACTCACGCACAGCTGTACTGCAGCAGTCCATGCAAACTCCATGCAGACCAGGAGATCTGCCTGTTTAGGGCTGCTTTTAGGGCTGGGGATGAAGCAGTGAAATAAGAGGCTGTAAGTATCCTACATGGTACTCAGCATAGTGGCATCCATTTTCACAGAACCATAGAATCATTTGAGTTGCAAGGGACCCTTAATGGCCATCTGGTCCAACCCAGTGAACAGGGACACCTCCAGCTCCATCAGGTGCTCAGAGCCTGTCCAGCCTGACCTTGGCTGTCTCCAGGGATGGGGCAGTACCACCTCTCTGGGCAAAGATGTACTGAAATACTAATCCAAATAGTAACAAAACCATAGCGATTTAGGGTGGGAGCGGGACATTTGCAGGTGGATAATTAGCTAACTCAATAACGATAATCCCTGTTACGCACAGCCAAAATCTTTGTACAGTACAGCATTCCAACATACTGAAAATCGACATCATGAAATTTCTCTGTGTCTGTGCAGGAAAGGGTAAAGAAGGTGATCCCAAAGACCCCAAGAAACACAAGATCAGGAAGCAAAACCCGCAAGAAAAGCAGACGCATTAAAGGCAGCAAGACTGCAGTGCTGTAAGTCATATAAAATGAATGCAGTTCATCGTGCTGAACTGTTCATGCTCAGACCATATATGTTCAGTTCTTGACAAAGTAATCTCTTTGCAAAGCTACATAATGCAGCAGAGTCAGCGAGGAACGAGTTATAAACAAAGAACCTATTCAGCTGTCAAAGCAATTTTCAGCTATATTAAAACAGGATAAGATGGGACAGATTCTGCAAAGCCTTCTGCTGCGTGCTGCCCCGTGAAGCCGGTGGCGTTGCATGTGTGTAGATCGTGCGGAACAAGGGAGTGCGTGCGTGCACAGGCAGGCGCCCACGCGAACACATGTACACACACGTGCACAGGATAATCGCCCACTGCCTTTCTGAGCTCATGTTGTAAATTGCAAAACACTTATTCAAATTGCATTTTCACTCTGCACTTAGGGATGTCACCAAGTTCTGGCCATACCGATGACGTGTTTTGTTTCCATAGAAACCCATGTACTTTGGAGTGGGAAAAGCAGAAGGAGACTGAGAAAAGCAGAAAAATCATGCAAAATAAGGGATGTGTGTGGTATGAACAGATCATTTGGGTTGCGGGGCTTGTAACAAAGAGACTTGCCTCTTCAGCAGGGAGATGCTTTATTTATTTGTCACTCCAGAATATTCGCAGACATTCAAATTTGTGCCAATTAAAAGAATGTGCCATCCTATTTTTTCCATATATGCTAAGCAGCATTAGATGAACTGAATGTGTATTAGAGAGGCCAGGCTTTCAACGTGCTTTCTGCTGACGCATGGCTTTTGCTGTTTGCTATGTCTCCGGTGTCATTAGCAGGTGTTTCCTATCTTCATCCCCAAACTGGGGAAGGAGGTGGGGCCTGGGAAACTGCAGATTTCAAGTAAGGTTCAATGAAATACCTGTCAAGTCTCCTATTAAAAAAAAAGCTGTTTATGATCTGTACCTCCCAAGGGGTGGGCAGGGAGAGGCATGCTGGTGCTATTCCGTGATTCTTTCCTTCTTAAAACAGCCAACTTGCCATTGAATCATTTAATCACTAATTAAAAATCCTGGATAAAACAAGCTGTCTGCAGCTTTCTGGCAAACATCCTGCTGACTTTGGTAGGGCCAAGATTTTACCCTTTCCTTGACTGCAGAGCTTGTTTGTTGTCACTTCTTTTCCTTAGCTGTTCTATGTCTTATACCAGATTTTTTTTCCCTCTTAATTATTCAGTTTCTTTTCCTTTCCTCAAACATTACCTTACTTCAGCTCCAGAATATAGGGTCTTAACGTGATGGACTCTAATGAGTAGTCTGTGACCAGGCTAGCTGGGTTTTACCCACATCCTCTTCTGCTGTGGTCTAGAAGAGGACAAGGAGTAGGTATAAGGGTAGTAAGCGTTTCAGCAGCTAAAGACTTCCTCTGGCTGCTCTGTGTGGTCAGGCACGTAGACCTGCAGGTCTCCATGACCAGAGCTATGTGTTGCTTCTGGTGTTTGACCGGATGGAAAAGGGTTGGACCAGGAGCATCCAGCCATTTGTCCCAGGGCTGAATGCTGGGAGGAGAAGCAGTCTTATATATTAGAATGCTGTCAGTAATGAAATTCCTGTTCTGTTTCTGAATATTCTTTGATGTATGTTTGTCATATCTAACCATTTGGTGTTTAACAGTCGTATCTTCTGCAATTTTGCTTTCAGAGTCTATGTTAAAAGAGACCTATTCTGATTTAGCCTGGAGCTGAATAACTCTTCAATGCACCTCCGCTGCCACCCCTGCTGGCTCCCTGCTTTAAGGTAGGAATGTGCCAAGAAACCCTGGCTTCCAGGAGGCTTTTGGTCAGAGTGCACTCAAATTTCTACTGCGTTCTTCATGAGAAGCTACTGTTGGTCACACGAGGCCATGTACAAGGACTTAAGTTAACTGAAATTGTCAGGACTCGCTGCATTCTGGCGCTTAGGGCACCAGAATACAAAAAGACAGCAAGTACCTAAATCCCTTACCAATACGTTGCCTGTAATGTTGACATAATTCAAGCCCATACTCATCAATTGATCTTTGTTCAGCCAAATCCATACCTAATGCCCAGTACTGATTTCTAAGAGTCTTGTTTGCTAAGCAAAGGAACATATGACTTTGCTGATCAGCTCTTGCCTTGGTTGTTTTCCTTGGCTTTAAACTTTGAATTTTACAAGTTTTACAGGATGAATGCTCTGCTTCACTTCTTTGTATGCAGACAGAAAGAAGCAATTTGTAAACCATGTGCTTTGTAGGTAATACAGTACTTGTTCTCTGGAGTCCATCAGTGATGATGCTTACTATACACGTATGAGACTCCTTGCAGATCTTTAGGCTAGGATCTCAGAGGTTCATTCCCTTGTACATTTTCTTGTTAACATTTATTATTCTTTCTCAGAACAATGCAGAGGGCTTAGTTGGAATTTCAGGCAAATCTCACATCACTTTATTTGCAAATGGGTTACTTGCAGGACTCAGCAGGATTTCATTCAGCCTTTTCTATAATGTTGGTTGCAATTCTCTGGAGGCAGGATGAGCGAGGAAAATTCCATTTGGCTTTAATGTTCTGCATTAGTTAGTGTTTTGTTTTCCTTGTTCCAGAGGCTGGATATTATCTTTGATCGCACGTCATTGAGTACAGCAATGCTGAGTGCAAGAGAGAGTGACAGAGCATCTCTTGCATGTGCTACTGCTGATTCATTGTGTGCACTTCCTGTGAGGTAATGAAATACCTCAATCACATCAAAACTGCTGATTTTTAGATAGTAGTTATTATGGAAATATTAGATATAATGTGACAAGCTTCAAGGCCAGATCTAGGAGGTAACGTTCAAGGGTGATGTTGGTGCACAGAAAAATAGTCTTCTGGAAGCCACTGTAACTTCATGCAAGAGTAAGGAGGGTTTGCAAGACTGCGGGTTCAACATTGAGCTCTTCCTGTTACTCAAGTTCAAAAATGGACAAGAAAGATGGAAAAAAACCAACAGCCAAAACCCAACTAATAATAAATCTGTGCAACCTTAGCGTACTATTTATCATCTTCTTGTACCAAAACAAAGTTGGTGATGTACTTTGCCTTGAACAAACATTGGTATTTTCCAGAGTCACCAACGTAGTGCTGGTTTTCATCCTCTCTGGTCTTGCTGTTTCCTGTCTTCCCTTCCCAGACTTTGGAATTTTTCACCTTTATTTTTCCTCTTTTGCTTTTAATGAAAAAGCAAAATTAAGTTTATGATCAGAGCCTTCCCCCACACTAGAGGATTTTGAATTCCTAGATGAGAGTCAACAGGAGAAGATGACAGTGTAATTTCCTTAGAAATTTTATAGTTGAAGCATTTATAGTAACAAAGCTTTGTTGCTGGAACCTTCGAACACTGAGGCTCTGAACGAGGTATCTGAACCAGCACGTTCTGAAAAGCGTTTCCTAGATGGAAACCCAGGAGGAGGAAGAGGAGCAGGGAGTGCGAGCAATGTAATCATGTAACTGGACATGTAATTTTCAGCGAAAGTATTTCCCTGTCACACTTAGTGTTTTTGTTTCTTATGACAAATTGTTTGTGTAGAAAGTGAAGTTTTTAGTCTCCGTACTGTTCCAAATATTAAGCTTTTGGTTTTCTTGATGTGGTTATTTTTTTGACATCGCTTAGTGGTGATGAGTCTGTGTTCACTTGGCGTGATTGGTTAGCTCAGCCACACTTAATGACTTTGACCTTATAAACTATATTTGACTCAGAAAAGTCTCATCCTGTTGTTGGAAGGAGAATCTGCCTCATTACTCAGTCGGTGAAATTTACTTCTAATCAAAAAAGTTTTGTCGTGGTAGGATTCAACAAGACTTAAGTGGTGCTTGTCTGTTTTACTGGGCTGAGTCCTGCACTTAACGTGTCTTTTGAGTGTGACAGCCGTGAGCAAATGTTCAGTCACACAGCTTTTCTCAGAAACAGCTGAAATTGGAAGATCCAATATATTCACAAATATTTTCCCATTCTTTCGGAAGTGCTTGTCAGCTCTCCGTAGTTTTATTCCTTTCCCTTTTATTTCTTTTAGGGTTTGTGTTTTGGTTATGCCCGTTCTGTTTCCAAAACTAACTTTTAATTTACAGTAAACTATCTGGAATATTGATGTATCTATATAGACTGATGCAGACATACAGAGTTTTTGCTTTTTTACGGGGATTGTTTTCTCTTTCTAAGCAAGAGAACAGGCCTGGATACATAGGTCAGAGGCATTCCTTGGAGCAGTCAGTCGGTACAGTTGGACCAAGCTACCTTGTAGTACAATTCATGTCATATGTGCCACTTGAGACTTAGCTTGAATTCTTACTGGATGATAGTTTTCTTGACGTAGCGGTGGTGAGATGTTTTCCTACTCCTAAGAGAATCTGGGCTATACTCATTGATTGCTTATTTTGCTAAGAAGTTAGAATTTTCATAAAACCTCTATCAATGGTTAGCTCCTTCTTCAAAAACCTGGTGCTGTTTCCCAGAGCGGAGATACCCCTCTAGTATCTGGAGGATGAAAAGCAGCTGTGGTACTATTTGTTTTGCATGAACACTTGTAGGTCAGCTGTTTGCAGGAGCTTCCCAATGCAAACAAAGCCTGTGAGCTCTGTGTTGCTTTTTAATAAGTAGTTTTTGTTGTTGTTAAAGAGTTGCCAGAGAAAGCCCTGTTCTCTTTCAGTGATACTATAATTAATCTTGGTTATAATGTAATCCTGATACAAAACGCATCATTGCACGTTGACAAATGAAGTGTTTGGCACCAGCAGTGTTTACATTTCCATTGTTGTTGAACTCCTGTGTGTGCTGGAAGGTAAGGTGAAGTATTTCCAAGATTTCCAGATTATTCCTAAGAAAAGATACATAATGGAGCAGAAATTCAGAAATATTCTGTTCCAGAGGAGGCTCCATGATCAACACAATTACACCGGGGTTTTACTGGATGTCCATGGCTGCTCTTTCACTGTCTTCATATAGATTACACCTTGATTTCATTTTATTCCAGAGCCTTCCAAATTTCTGCTGTCTGAGCAGCTGCACGAACCTCTTTGTGCTCCCACTTTGATGTGTGAACATCCACCCATCTTAAGATGGTGCAAATGAAGTAGTGACGGAAGTCGTGGTTGGTTAACTCATCCCACTCTGATGCTCACTATCTTAGCTCAAGTCACGAAATGATACATATAAATAATATTTTTATATTACTCCTCATAGGTGTATGTGTTGCTTCCACTCTTCCTATGTTCCTGGTGCTTGAGCAAAGAGAAATCAGAAAGCAGTGAATTTTAGGATATGCTGAGAAACTTGCATGGACCTTGCTTCCAGGTAGAACATACACATGTGCTGATAAATAGCAATTTATGTAAGAAATACTCAAGAAAGTATTTCTTAAATAAGAGCGCATCTGTGGAACTGAGCATTTGGTAGCTGGCTGTTGGGCTTTTTTTTTTTTGTTTGCTTATTTGTATCAGTATTTCAGTGCCCTACTGATAGTGTTGTGAAATCCTTTCTGGTTCTTAGCCAATTAACAGAATAAACTTTTACTTGCTTGATGATTTTATAACTCCTCTCTATGAAATAAGCTTGTCGTTTGCTTGTTTGACTTCTCTCCTGCACTTTGTGTAAAAGTGCTACCGAATCTCACAAAGAAAGACTTTGAGACTTAAATTCTCACAAAGTTATAAAATACGGCAGTCAGAAAGGATCTGGGCACTTAACAGAGCACTCATAATATTTTTCTGTGATATTTTTAGTATTATTAAAGATAATTACTGTTGTATTATTAAATACTCAAGCTCTCTTATATTCTGTAATGTAATTTTCCACTTCACTTCCCCTGTATTTAAATGTATTAATACATCTTCCGGTTAAGGTCTGATTTCATTGCTCAATGTGTGTCACACTTTAGAAAAGAATGGAGATTTTCCAAATTGGAGTCCCATAAACTGTCCTTCTTTCTGATGGCCATCCAGCCCCTAGGACCCAATAGGTGGGTTAAGGCCAGAAGTATGATGGTGTCACCAAAGACACCAAACTAATGAGCAGGGCTTTTTTTTTTAGTTACCAAAGGACTGAATAGGAACGAAAAATATTCTCCACGAGCTGCAGACATTATCACTCTGTGACTGTTGGTACTATATTAGATATTTTCAAGCATTCAGGTAATGGATACAAAATTGGACGTATGAGAAAAGGTATAGAAATTAATATCTGGAGGCGACCTTAGCTGTGAGAGAATGGAAGAATTCTCATTCAGTACAGATGAAATAAATTTCTATCCACAGGGCATAGGCATTGAGAGGAAAATAACTTATATGAAACCAAGGGCTGTAACAGCCTAATTTTGTTCTCTGGACCCAGGTAAATTTCATCCTAACACAATAAATAAATACATAATATGAAGTACAATGCTATTTCCTGATTCATGATCTTGTTAGACTCCAAATAAACATATATCATGCTGGAATTGCAATAACACAGGCTTAGTACATAGGGAGGGAATTGTATCCACCTACTGAACGTGAAGAAGGCGTACCAAAAGCAAATCATTTAGAGAAGGATGATATTCTCCTTTAGACTCAGTGATGATTCTGCTGTGTTTTCCCCTGGAAGATGGTCCTTCCCATGTGCAAATATTTTTAGATGTTCCTTTTTATTTATTTAGCTTAAGAAATAAAATAAATTTCAGATATTTTGCTATACACTATTGTTATTCTATAAGCTGAAAAACAACTTCAGCAAAATAACTTACATCTGATTGAATGGGGATTTAGAATTAGCAATATTACCCACAGAGTTCTTAATCCAAGGATGGAAGTTGGGCAAGAAAGCATCAATAAGCAATTTATGGAAAACATAGGCACAAATCAGCAAGCTGCCCTGTAGCAGTAGTAGCACACCCTTTGCAGGGTTTGTATGGAAGGGATTTAACAGATGAGCCTTGGGGGGCTGAACAAGGGTTCGGGCCCCATAGAAAGGCTAAATCTGTAAAACTGCTTCTCAGCCAGCCTTAAATCTCATTTAAGACCTCAAAATATATTCGGGGTATTGTGCTGAAAAAGTGGTTTTCATCGCAGTAACATCTGTGTTGAGTTACAATAGGGCTCAAACATTGAAAGCTGAGGGGGGAGATGAGAAATAAATGGCCAATGCCTCTTTAAGAATCCACAAGAGCAAAGCAATAAAAACGAAATACAATAACTCAGATAATAAAAACATTATCTTACAGATTTCATACAAACTTTGCCTTAGGGAGGCCACCTGGTTTGTGTTTTACTGACACAGCTGTTCAGACTTTTTTTCCCCTTTGCTACATGAAAAATAGAGGAATTTGAACAGCTGTCTGGGTTAATTTTTTTAATGCTTTCAGTAAGTAAAAGTAAAGGCAAGTGACATGGATAAGAGATGTGAGATTGCTTCTAAAGGTGCTTTAAAAACTTTCCAGAGTAATTGCAGTGAATGAAGTTGTGCGGTCAGTAGGAGCTGACCAGGGTGGGTGTTGCTGGTCAGTTTCTCCTCTCAATACATTGATGAGATTCACTCAAACTGGGGCAAACTGGCAAACAGTTATACTGAAATCTGCCCAAGGTAACCCCATTGGCTTCACTGACATTGCTTAGAACTTCCATCACTGCCATCACTGAGATGAAAATCACTCCACGCACCCAAGCAACAAACCGAACAGGTTAATTTTGGTGAAAACCACCCGTAATTTGTTCTGTTGCCTTCCGGGGATGTAGTCCTCGTTCTGAAGGGAGAAGGTGAACAGAAGTGGTCAGGGTGCCTGAGCAGATGTCGTTTCTCAGAGAGGAATGTTATTTTTGCTCTTTTCCGAATTGCAGTGTTTCGGTGGGAGGGAAGATTCGGTGCTGATCCGTGCTGCCCTGCTGACACACACAGCACACGAGCAGCGTCCGGGCAGGTTGAGAACAGGTCCAGTTTAACCGGGTGATGGAATGAAGCAAGTGGGAGCTGCTTTGCTTTTTGTTGCCCAGTGTTTCACGCACCTCTAGCGGCAAACCCTCTTTGTTGCCAAGACAACCCCGAAGAAATCCGAAATCCAGAACAATACCCTGTGCACGAGACGCCTCGTATTCGTTAGTGCATACATTCACTTTGAATGTCGAGAGAAACACTGCCCTCCAGATCAATCCCAGGTAAGTCCAGGTAAAGGTGTAGGTGCTGTCTGTAAGGTGATAGTGGCTTGCTTTTATAGATTGTCTTTTGTCCTAACGGCTGCCAAAGCTCCAGGGCCGGCACTGAGAGCCTGCTCAGTGTAATTCCTGCAGTGCAGCGTTACCTGAAGCTTACCAGGATGGGCTGTCCTGAAAATGCACCAGGACATGGGCACTGACTGCTCTCCCCAGCCCCTGCTGCATGTGAGGGTGTTGCAGTGAGCACCAGGCTGTCATGATGTGCTTTTGCAGTGGTTTCTAAAGATTTCTCAGGCAGCTGAATGCAAGTTAGTGCAGCCGTGAGGGTCTTTTCACTTAATAATTGGGACTGGACAGAGCTGTGCTTGGCCTCTAGGTCAAAGGAAATGTACGTGTGACTTAAGCCTCTTTGCTTAAGGTCTTGGTTCAATGCAGGTCAGTGGAAAGTCTAGAGCTTTGGGTTTTTTAATGCTTATTTATTTAACCCTGGTGAATGTAAATTGGACGAAGATCCAAGAGGTTAGATTAAACACCTCCATGGACAACTGGAGTAGCCTCTTGCAAAGACTAGCTGCAGGGATTTCTGTTTCTTAGAGAAATGCTATGTACAGCTTGAAAACGTAAGTCTCACTTTTCTGAATTCTCTCCAGATCATCTTTTCCCATTTTATTGTCAGTGGTAGAAAATAAGAGATTTTTTTTTCTTTTCTTTTTTTTTTTCTTTTCTGAGGAATGCTGGAAATACGTTTTTTGCCACTCTTAAAGCTGATATTGACCTCCTCACTAGGAATGGCTGCGTTGGCTAAAACACAGGTGTAAATAGGTTGATGGTTGGACTGGATGATCATAGAGGTCTCTTCCAAGCTTTTGGATTCTATGACAGCATCATAGGTGGAGAAGAGCAAAGCAGCCAGTGCTGAAAAGGGAGTGTTGCATATTGGCCATCATGGTGAGGAGCTCAGAAGCAGAGCTGGTTCTGCTTTAATGGCTCCATCAGCCTGTCCGTGGCTTCAGCTTTCCTGTACAGTGTGGTTTCTCCTTGGCTGTGTGAGAAGGAGCCCTGTAGGTGAAATGTGGGGATGTACTTCAAGCAGCAATGCTGGAAGCATCAGTTCTGCCCTTGTTTGTCTGTGTGAAGTACAACCTCTACAATGTACCGGGAACCATCTCACCTCCATCCTCCTGAAAGCCACGTCCCGTTGGTTTCAGATGAGGCATCCCTGAGCTCAGGCTGCTGTCTGCCCCTGCTTTCACACCTCATAAACAAGGAACAAAGGAGGCATGTGAAAGAACTGCAATTTCATAAACCATCGAGTGGGAGTTGGAGCTATTATAGAACATCCCGTTCCAAAAGGAAACAAATGATGGTCTGATGCTGCCTGGTAGTAGTGACGTATGTGGCTGCAGTGTGAGTCAGTCGGTGTGAGATTCAGATACGAACCAAGAGGGAAAACATTTGTGGCAGCGGGACCAATCACATGCTCGTAGATAGAATTACCTCAGCTCATTTTTCATTTGGGTATTAATATATTTACTGCGCTTCTTGGGCAAAAGGCAAATAGCAGCACAGAGGAAAAAAGCACGTGTCGGAGCTGTTCTGTCTGTCTCTTCTTGCAGCCTCCCACCCACACTCCTGCACAGACAGTGATAATGTATCACGAGCGTTTCGGTATATCACTGTTTCGTTCAGTAAAATGGAATGTGTTGATGTTGTTGTTATTTGTGTTCTTTGGAATCCCAAAGCATTCCCCATTCCAAAGGCACAGGTCCATCAATGGGACAACTAAGCAAACTTTGGGGAGAATATTTTGTTTATCGTCAAAGCGTTGTCCCGCTTTAATTGCTTACAGCTCGGTCGAATGCTTGTGTTCATTTAAAAATTAAAACTGAAGCGTAAGGATCCTTTTAAGGCCCTAAAGGAGTCTGTAGAGCTGATTTTCTGGTATGTGGGGGATGTGTCATGATGCACAAGTTGTGAAATGAGTTGGCTGTTTACTGGACAGTTACCGTTATCTCGCGGGTAATGTCAGTCAGAGATAAGAAACTCTGGCCGTGGATTGAGGACAAGGAAGCTTCAGTAGTAATAGTACCTTGAGGTGTTCCCATCCTCGGCGTTTTCACCAACATTTTGCTCTAGCACAGACCTCTCCCAGTTGTGCCCAAATAACTCTTTGTGTGGCTCCGCGGCGAGACATACCAGGAGCTGATAGTGATCAAAAACCACGAACAAAACACCCTGTAAAATAGGAAGGACTTTGTTTTCTTCCCTTTTCTTTTCTTTTTCCATTTCCTTCCAACTAGCTCGGTTCCCTGATCAGCATGGCCTTATGGAACAACTGCACAGGCCCTGCTGAAAGGTCCAAGTGTTGCATGGCGGAGAGGCTGATGGTGACAACCCCGTGACGGTGTTGCCACCAAGACCTGCAAATCAGTGGACTAGCTGATGAAACCTTACTTCTTTCAGCAGCGAAACAACAGCTGCCGTGTGTCCAGAGGGAAAAAAATGAGGGGCTATTGCTTGGCTACAGGTTGTCTTTGCCGAGGTTGGAGGATGAAATGGGGAAGGGTTTGGGTTCAGGCAACTGAGGTGTTGTGAATAAAGAAAGGTCTCAGAAAGCCATAGGAGCCATCAGGCACTTGGGATCTTGAAAACGTGTTTGACCTTTTCATGGGGGTTTAGTCAAATCTAGAGCAGAACCGCAGGTTGGAGTTGTATCCTAAGCCCCAGTCAGGGCCAAAATAGCGGACTCTGAACAGTGTTTCAGAAGAAAAGCAGAACTCTCCTCACTGGAACTGAGAAGTTTGGTTTGTGCCTCTTGAGCTGTAATTGCCTCATTGCCTTACTTGTGTTCTAAAGCAGTGTCAGGTGGGGGGAGCTCGCCCGGCACCCTTCCCTGCTGGTCACAGAGAGGGCTGTGCGTTTTGATGCCTGGCCATGGTGGCAACCCCCCCTGCGCCAGCACTACAGCAGTGCTCACAGAAGCAGATGGGTAGAGAAATGCTTCACTGCAAATGTTGTCTGTAGCAAAGCACTGGCAAGCCAGGCTGGCTGCTCCTGCCACCAGGGGAGGGGACTGGCCTCGAGCGTGTACTGTGCCTATCTCCCGCAGCGGCAGCCCCAGAGCCGCAGCAAGCTCCCCAGCTCACCATTATCTGCTGCATCCTTCCTTCCCCCCTGCTCTGCCTTGGCATGGGCACCCTCCCCTCTTATCGCTGAGGTGGCAGCGTTTTGTTTGTACAGCTGAGGGCTCTTGAGCTGACTCTGTGTGTCCTTCAAGGTCATAAAGGCATTTGATCTCCTGTCCGAAATACCTGTGCCGGCCTCTGCTCACAGCTATGGGGCTGCGCTGCTGCCGGTGGAAGAGCTTTCCCGCGGTACTACAAAGCAGCTTTCCTGGAAGAGGGAATGGTTCAGCAGTATTGCAGAAAGGTAATTTCAAGCCCATAAAGAGCTCTTACTGTAGTCTCGAAACAGAGCCTCACCCTCTGTGCCCCTACCTCAGCCCCGTGGAAGGATGGGGTGCGTGCAGCATGTGCCATGTTCCACCACGCCGTCCTGGCCCTCGTACCCAGCACAAAGCCCCGAACAACCCCTTGGCCTGCTCGGCCCCGCTGAGGGCTGATGTCACATCCCGCAGCCTGCTGGCATGACTCACGGACGGAACACAGAGGGCTCTTCATGGGCCGCAGGAAGGCAGGAGCTGCGTGGGAGGGTTGCTGGGGGGGGGTGGGGGGGTGTCTTCAAAACTTTCCCAGAGAAAACTGGAAAAATAAAAACAATTTATTAAAATCAGCAAAGTAATGGTACTTCCACACAGAAAGGCC
>JANHGO010004965.1:0-23891 GCA_024606505.1 Aquila spilogaster
CCTCAGAAATCTCACTCCAGTACTTGATAATTTAGTTCAGATGATTCAAGACGAGGATTCAGTGAGTATCTTTCTGCTTATTACCATCATGTGTATTTGTACCCGCACAGCCTATTTCTGATGATTTTCTTCTCTGTGTTAATTTGCTGCATAAGATTTGATCATGATTCTGCACAGACACATCCAACATTTTGGGTTTTATTTTTTCAAATAGTAATTTGGATTATGTGTAGCATGTAGGTAAACATTTCTTAGGATAGTCTTAGGATCTGTGCTTGTTGAAAAATATTCATTCTAAATAGTTGGATGTGCTTAACCTAGTTGCTTTATGTCTAAATTATAAAGCCCTGTAGACACAAGTTTTCAAAACTTTTGTGTCCTGTTAGGAGATTACAACGGTAGTGTTCTCTGGGTGGTGATACTCCTTCAATAACAGAATTTCTATTTTTCATTTTTTTAATTAATAGAACGCACTATTTCCTGAGAGCTGTTCTTGAGTATTAGCTTTTTTTTTCTTTACAAAATGCAAAGTCACTGCAGTGATTTCCTAGAACTCCTTTCTCCTTCAAAAGATGCAAATAAACTGTTCACAGTGCTGTTCTTTACTTCTCCTAGTACATTCATCATAGGAGCAATTTCATAAAACCCTTTCAGAGTGCCTTGCTGGGATCCTTGCCCACTTTCTTCATTTCTACCCTCTCTCCTGATTCTGAAAGACTTTTGTGGCTGGATTTGTGTTCTTGCTTTATTGGCATCCTGGTTTTGGCTATAAGGGAATCTTAAGATGCTCTGTTACTCTCATGCTTGTCAATCTTTATTCATTTCTTCTTAGTCCTTTCTTTCTCCTTCATTCCCCATACAAGTAACAAGCAAGCTCTGCTTTTCCCATTCTCCAGAAATCGCTGACTGTAGACTTCCGTTGTCTAAACACCTGCTATTCCTATTGTCTTTATTGTCTCACCTCCAAGTTCATGGTCTCCGTACTAACTGCTTTTTTATTTTCTCCTCCCATCTGTGTCTGCACCCTGCAATTCAGTGGACCAGTTTTTACCAGGGTTTCCGATGTCTCCTTCCATACAAGGTCATTAGACCCATATTCTGTGTTCATCTTTTCTTACTGCTCAGTTGTACTTGAAGTGATTTGTTAAACTAGTCCTCTCTCCTCTCTGTGTCATCTTGATTGGGATTAGTGGTACTGGTTTTTTTCTTGATTCTTTGCCTACCTCCTCACCTTATTCTTTAAAACATGGGATGTCAGTGTGACACAATGCAGTGCTGCATATGGATACCAGAGCTGATTCTAATTGAGTTAACACCTGTAATGAAAGCAGTAAGTCCTTGTTTGCACAAGTTAGATGGAGCATCGTGCTAAGAAGCGTATTGGTCGATGTCTGTGTTACTTCTTGTACCAAACTAGCCTTTTCATTTTGTGGTGTGTGACCACCTCCTTCTACCCTGTCTCTAAAGGGAATGGTGCAGGGCTGTTTGCCCCTTCTCTCCTTTTCCTGTTGATACCATACTGAGGGGTGCTGTCACTTCATCAGGTAGCACCTGCTTCTTCCCTTTGGACATTTGTCTCTGTCCCGCATCTCATGCTTAATCTTTCACAGCTATCCTGAAGACTGTTATGTCAAACCAGATTAATCACAAGCAAATGTAATTTAGTATGTTTTTCTTAATTGCCTTCATCCCTTTGCTCCGTTGCAGATGAACATTTCGTCCCACTCAGGCCATATCCTAAAACACCTTTTCAACACACTCTATGCATCTTTTCAGTATCCAGACCGTCTTCTCAAACATGCTGTTGGTTTTTTTTTTTTTTTTTTTTTTTCCTATTTATATGACTATCCTGCTCATATTATCTGTTCACAAGGATAAAAATTCCAACTTTCACCTTCTTGTTTGTATTAAGTGTTACAACCTTCCGTTTATCTTTCCTGGCTTCTGTTTTTTAAGCTTCCAGGACAGAGAAAATGTAGCTGCTAAATTTTGGATGTATCATTCTCACAGCTCTCCCTCCCTTGCATCATCAGCTTTAACTTCTTGTACTCCTTTTCAGCCCATAGACAATGTCAGCTGTCGTTCCGCTTTCTGCCTTTGCCATAATCCAGTGGTCAGATGTGCTCCGGTAATTGTTACTCACTGTGTCTTTCCCGAGCTAACCTACAGAACATGCTCTGTAGTCTCTGTTTTCAGTGTTACAATGAAATAATCCAGCAAAAAGTTATTTTATTTAGGTAATAACTGTCTCTCCTTCATGTCATGCATTAACCTTTGGGATACAGCATGTGATCCTGTTGGTGTTAACCTGTCTCTTCTCTCCCCGTGTTCTTTTTTCTTGTTAATCCTATTCAGCAAAGGAATCTTGTTTGTTTCTGTTTCATCAGGTGCTAAAATCAATCTGAAGCATTTCCTAGCAGTTAAAGAGTTGAGGATGTAGAGCCTGTAGCACCATGGGAAAAGCATGTGTTGCAGATAGCTGGATGGTCCTCACTCTACCTTGAGATAGTACAACACTTAGAAAATTATTTTAAGTTTCTAGTTATTTTTGTTTGGTTTTGAATCCTAAAGGAGGTGGTCCTTGTTCTGCTGTTACTATGCATTTACTACCACAGGACGTTAAAAAGTAAGGGTGGAATTGGAGAGACCAGGGTATGATGTTGCCCAGAGCATACTGCCTGATCAGTATCGCCTGCAGGCTGCTGCAGTTTGGGCACCATGCATTATATGCATCGAAAGCTGAAGCAAGAGGCTTTAATCTAACATAGTCATCTGCCAAATGCTTCTTCATGTATTTATACACACTTTAAATACATCCGTTGTTGTGTTAATATGAGTCATGAGTAAAATGATTTAAACAATCAATAGCTTGGTTTTATGACTGTAAAAATACAGCTAGATGCAAATGTAATTCTACACAATTTAAAAGCAGTAGTAACCTAAACAGTAAAATTTCCTAAGTGTTTAATATCGACAAGAATGTAATATTTAGATTTGCTTTTTGGTTTTGTTTTGGTTTGTTTTTTTCTCTTTTTAAGTAGATGCTGTACTGTGCAGGCTAGAATAATGTATTCTTATTAGTGTTGCTGGAAGTGTCTGAAGCTGTGTGCTTACTGTGCCATTTCTTTTCTTGCAAAAATAGATGTTACACTGCAGGTACAGTGTACCATTACTCAGAGTGATAGTCAGTCCTGCATAGGTGCAGAGAATTACTACAGCGCTGAATATCTTTAGTTATTAGTTCAGTGTTTGTTGCAGAATTGGCCTTTTGAGGGTTTTTACAGCATTTTTGTTTGCAGGAGGACAAATTTACCTTGATTTAATTCTTAAATGTTTTCCAGCAGTATGAGAAAATCACTGAATACAATCATACAATTTCTAATTCTGTTCTTTACTTTAATAATTCTTCTTCCTTAATAAGATTGTGTTAAGACATCTTCACTGTATTGGCAAAGTATCTGTTTTCTGCAGCAGGGGCACTGAAGTGTTTGTCAGACTTCGGTTTTCTCAATATCCAGCTAAAACTATTAAGTTGTTAAAAGTAGTAAATGTTTGTAGGCTATGTAGGGTATTGCCCCTGTTTATGGGGGATTTGGTTTTCATGGGTTTTTCTGTTTGTTGTCATTTGGTTGTGTTTTTTAATGTAACGGTCAGATAATTTGGTGAATATTTAGCAGCCTGTACGTTTAATCCTACAGAGTTACGTTCCGATTTTAGTTTGCATTCAGGGCACCAAGTGAGTCCAGAGGTTTTTGCTCCTTGCTCATTGAGTAAATGGTAAGGGTAGCTGTGCAAGAAAACTAGTAGTTCATCCACTTCAGAGACACTGCTAATACAGCAGGCGCTTTACTGTGCTATATGCATATTCTGTATGTGGTAGTAATGATGTATAGGTGTCAATCCTTGCAGAACACAGTGCAGAAGTGTTTTCAGTCATATACTGTTTTGTCAGAGCATTGGAATGCAAGAGGTGAGAAATCCTTTCCTGGGAGGATATTTGAGGTTCAGAAAAATTGGTATGCAGGAGGGAGCACCTCCAGCTAAGTTTCTCAAATGCCCCTTTTTAAAGCGACACATGAGAAACAGAATAAACTTCACTTTCACAAGCTTATTGGCGATTTCTGTCCACATGCTGCGTGGTGCTGCTTTTCTGTGAATCTGTCACAGGAGGTCCTCTCGAATGTGTGCCAAGAGCTCTAAGTGTCATTCTAATGTGATGCTAATATTCTTTAGGGTACGTAATGTAATAAAATGGGGAAACATAGACAAATTAAGGGCATTAACATAGTAATTTAATAACTTCCATTTAAAATAAAACCAGTATGTGGCTTGTGTTACTGTTAGACTTTTTAATTATAAACCTGCTGTGCCTCCAAATTTTTATGCATTTCCTCATTTATAAGTGCATTTCTTACTGTTGCAAGCTTTTTGGTTATCACTGTAATCCAGTGGTGTCTGGAGGCTGGAGTCCCATTGTATGGCAGGTACCATGCAAGCATCTTGGACCCTGGAAGGTGTGCACAGTTCAGTTGGTTTACTTATATTAATCTAAGCTTTAGGCATCTAATGTGTGTGCCATGGTTCATCCTTAAGAGATGTTGATTTTCCCATACTGGCAATTTGGAGATTTTGGGCTCCTAAAATTTATCCTCCAATACATGCCTAAGTGGGTGTATAATGACAGTACGTTCCTCTGTATGAACTCACACTTGAGCAAGGGAAATGTTTTGTGGAGTTCTCATACATCAGCAAAGACAAATTACAATTTTAGCAGCAAGGCGTGGTGATGGATAGACTGTAGTTCTTGAGCTCCTGCCATTGAGTGCTGGGACACTGAGAATGGAGGAAATACAGACATTTTTAAAAGAGGTTTTCTTAAAGCTTTGAGTGTGACTTATCACAGCCCAATAAAGTAGTTTCAGCTTAACATAGTGTGTGTGTGTGTATAAAAGTTACATAAAGATATTGCAGTCACAGGTGTCAGAACACCACTGTGAATAATATCCATTGACTTACTCATTTTAATAGATACTCTTCTTACTGTTTTTAATTTCAGAACTGCTGCAGTTTTCTGTCTCTTTCCTCCAAAATGTCCATGCCCTTAGTTGAAGGAACAGATATGCAAAATCACTGCTAAAGTTGAAGTAGCAATAATAAAACAGTTTCAAGGAATTTTTTGTTGTTTTAAAAATGTCTCAGCTCCTAATTTGTCCTTGGATAAAGCTCTCAGTCTGAGGGAGGGGAGGGGAATGCTAGATATTTTTTATTTCTCACTGACAGGGAAGCATCCTGGTTAAGCAAAAACCATTGGACACTAGAGGTTGTCTTGCAAAGCTGGTTGTTGCTGTCTTGCCTCTTCAAGTTCCCACTGTGTTCTGTACTTAATAAGACCCAGGAAATTAGAGGCACTGTCACTTAAAAATCTTTTTTTCAGGGTGTTGCAGCTTAATCTGTGCGTGTGTATGTTTGACATCTGTGCTCTAAGTTGTTGACTCCCAATTCATCATGTGTTGTAGGATCTGCAGCAAACACAGAAAAAACTTTGATGCTTACTGCTGTCTCCAAAAGTTTGGGGAACTTGTAACTTCTTTTGGTTGATCTTTGAGGAATGAGTGCACTATCAGTTGCTGTTATCAGTGCCTTTTCTATGCTCCACAGCCTCTGCAGTCATTGTCCCTCGCAGATTCCAAGCTGAAGACGGAGGTTACCATCATTATTAATGCCTTGGGCAGCAATACTTCTCTTACGAAAGTGGATATTAGTGGAAATGCCATGGGAGATATGGGAGCAAAGATGCTGGCAAAAGCCCTGCAGATAAACACCAAGCTCAGGTAAGGGAAATGTATTTGCAGTAAAAGATAGAATGGCTTAATAATACTGAAATTGTTGGCTTATTCTTAAGCTGTTTCTCTTCAGAACCCTTCTAGGTACAGCCACTTTATAGTGCCTCCATTTGGAAAGATTCTCATCCTTTTTTCTTAAAAAACCCCACAAAACAAAACAAAAACAAACAAGAGAAGCAAATTGATTCTGCAAAAACATTCCATAACTGGAACTGGAGAACATTACATTTTCTAAATTTAAACAGAAAAACCTCTTGTTGGAACAAGAGAGCTCTAAATGTCTAGAATCCTTGAAGAAAAATTACCTTGTTCTAGAGCTCTGGATGTCATCTGATTCAATGTCCTTCTCAAAGCAGGGCCAACTTTAAAGCTATATGAGGTTGCTCAGGGCCTTGTCAAGTCAGGTTTTGAAGATCTCCAAGTACAGGGATTCCACAGTGTCTGTGGGAACCCTGTTCCAGTGCTTAGCCACTCTTCTGTTCTGCTCTCTCTTTTCTACTGGAGACCTTCCGTGCAGAGAAAATTCTAATACTGGGGTGGGAAACTAAAGTAAATTATTCTTTGTCTTCTGGAGTAGCAGTCTGTAGGAGAACTAAGAGCATGTGGAATTCAGAATGGGTAGCAGCATGGACCATCCCTCCTTCCCCTCTTCCCTGCCTACAATGCTGATGGACCTTGGCATCTCTTCTCTGCAACTTTATCCGCCCGACAACTTCACTGCTTTTTAGCACATGTCTGGCACTGATGGCTTGAAAGTATCACTTTTTTTCTATCCAGCATGTGATTAGCAAACAGTAAAACCTTCAATCAGCATGAATCTGGATGGGGACCTCTAAATGTGTTGCCATCATCAGGAAAGCTAATCCTCATTCCTCCTCTTGTCAGACTGTGCAGATGAACCTTCCTCAGTCTATTGTCTCTGTGAAGAGACTAGTTTGTGCTTGGTCTCGAAGCATTTGTTCCCTGGAGGATAAGAAATTCCCCAGAACAGTCCTGGCTATTTTGTTCAGAAGCAGGGATCCTGGTCTTTGAATTCCTATGCCCAAACTGAATATTGAAAATGTCAAGAAAACACTGGAGAGGTGGCTTAGGTTTATTGAATGTATTAACATGAAATGACCACAGTACCTGAAGAAATAAAACCTTGATGGATTTCAGGATGGCAAACTGAAATGTTTCACAGTACACTGAATGTCACAGTTGACATGATGTCACCACAGTCTGTGGTGTGATTACAGACTGAATAATGCAATGGTAACTGGCTCTGCTTGAAATGTTATAAAATCACATCCAGGTAGAAATATAAACACACATTCCAATGACAAAAATATCCAAGATTTGACCCTAAGCATATCTGGTCTTTGCAGAGCGAGTGTAGAATCTCTCTCCCTTACCTCCATCTTTCCGTCTAAAAAACAAAGCAATAATTCTGCAACAGCACAAGGGTGTCAATACCTGTGAAACCCTGCCATCTGTCCTTTTTCTTTTTTTTTAAACACCAGAAATCTTTGTTTGTTTTTTTGCCTTTTTCTTAAGAACAGCTACAACTAGTGCTCTTGCACAAGCAAGATTTATCTGCTTGACTGTCTCTTCTGACTACTAATGAGATCTTTGAACATGTGTTCGCAAATTGCCAGGCAGTTTGCTTGAGTGGTCTAAATTGGGGGAGGAGGGGGAAGGCTTGATCACTCTTACCACTATTGTATATTCAAAACAGCTACAATTTATGCACCTAACCTAAAGGCTTCTATTGGCACCTAGTTATGTTGCATGTGGGATCATAGGAACTGTGTGATGAGCTAGTACAGGATTGAATATACAATAGCCTGCAAATTTTTACCACCAATCAGCATGGAATTTTAAACACCTTTTTTTATAACTGTAGCCATATAGCCTATGTAGAACAGAGATTGATCACTTACTGCAGTTTTCTTGTTTTTCAGTGTGGGCTTGCAAAGCAGACATTTGAACTTTATTTTTTTAGACTATTCCTGGAAAAAGCTGGAATTTTATCTCCAAATCTTTCTATTAACTTGTATTTTAGAAAAGTTATGTTTTTATGTTAATCATGGAAAATATAGTAGAGAGTCCCCTTTAAAGAAAGGGAAACTGAAATTTGTAGTATCTTTGTCCCTAACTTCTGTCACTTCAAGGTTTTAGCATATAACTGAAACCAGATTTTTAAAGTGCTGCCTTCCACTGTACAATTTTGAACATACAATGCTGTGTTATTTCAATATAGATTTATTCAGTGGTTCTCGTTTAACTTTTTTTTCTTTCCTTTTCCCTCCACCTCTCAGAACTGTAATATGGGACAAGAATAACATCACTGCGCAGGGCTTCCAGGATATAGCTGTGGCACTGGAAAAGTAAGTTCTCAAGCAACTGAATGACTGATGAAGAGGCCAAAGACCTACATCCTGAATGATCTGAGCAGCTGCAGTTCTCACTGCAGTCAATATGATCTGAAGATGCTGAGTGTTGTCAATTTTAAGCGTTGGGGTGCTTCATCTAAAGGAAAATTTATGATTTCACTTACTTCAAAAGGATGGGAAAAGGCTCTGTGGCTCTTTCATCCATACTCTGCTATCAGCATTAAGGCCATTGAGTTCTGCTGTTAGCATTAAAATTCTGAATTTGGGAATATTTTCCCTTTTCTTTATTCTCTTGTGTTGACAGCATGCAGAAATTCTATTCTAGTCAGTGAATGAAGCTGTATATAATGACAGAAAATTACTGAAGCATGCCTTTGTGGTCTGACTTTTTTTTCTTTACCCCAGCAAGTTGAAACTAATAGTGATGATCTCAGGAACTGCAGTTGTTCATTGTAATCGGTGTGGTCTGGGTCATTTTGCTTGCCTGAGCTTATTCACAGTTGCAGCTATTACCAGTGATAGATGCTAAATGACTTTCATCTCTCTCCATCTCCATCTCGTTTCTTTATATGTTATTATTACTTTTCTTAAGAGGGAAAAATTACAGATTTAAATTAAGCAGCAGTTGCAGTTGTTTCATGTCATTAAATCCCTCAGACAGGAGCAAAGGCTCTCTTTAGAAGGTGAAGGTAATGTACAATTGCTAGTTTCTAGACAAGATGTCTTGCAAAACTGTGTAACTACTTAGGGGAGCATCTTAACCTTTGGAGGGGTCATGAGGCTAGACCTTATGAAGTTACTTGTTTTATGAAACTGTTGTAGTTTATATACTTGGTTTCAAAATGAATTCAGTTGCACTGATGGGGAAAATTATATAAATGATGCATAATTAAGCAAATCATCTTGGAGTGATTCTACTGATAGTAGTGAATAATAATTCGCAAAGGTTATTTGTCAACTTGCAGACATTTCTCTTTTAGAGAGCAATAGGATGTACATTTATGAGAAAGTCTGGTAGAAAAGAAAGTATGCTTATTTTCTGGTTAGCATCAACTTTACTTTTCTGTTCTGAAGTGCTTGGATAAGTAAATAGACAGGAGGGGGAAATCCAAAGGCAAAAGCAAATCATCTAAGCAGAAAAAGAAGAAATGCTGCAGATAATTCTGTGACACTGCACTTTGTTGAGGTGACATCTCATTTATTTAGCTTGGAAGCTGAGGTCATTTTGTGTCTACTCTAACACTTTAAAATTGTTAAAACCATTGATAATATCAGAAACTAAGCCACAAGCAACAAAGGTTTAAACTTGCAGGAGAGGGACTGTCAATACTGGCTGAAAACAACTAGCCTTTAAACAATCCATCTTGAAGACACATTGAGAACATCCTCCACCATACGTTTCCTAAAAATACATGAAACAGTCAATATTCTGTAGGAAGGAATTGTTGTTCAAAACGGAATGAAATATACTGAAGATGCTTGGGGGTATGTGCGTTGTGTGTGTTGTTTTGATTTTGTTCTTAAGAAAAATAGTCATATACGAAACCACAAAAAAGAAGAAAGCTAGGCTTTTGTAGTATGATGAGGAGGCTGAGGAGAATTGTGAGGGATTGTAACAGATTTTAAAACAGGGTGGAATAATCTGAAGATTGTTTTTTCCCTTCCTCCCAGCTTTTCTTCATCTGTTTATAGTTGTGTGAGAATGTTCCTGCAAGGGAATTCCAGGAGCATGGCTGTTGGCAGAGTTGCCCCAAGGGTGTCCCAGCCAGCTGATGTGAGATGCTGAGAGGATCTTCTATAGAGTCTGGTACAAGTGTCAGTTCAGGAGAGCGTTTGAGAACAGTGGGCATTCTGTTCAGCCTGGCCATTAAATAGGGACTTGAATCTCTGTAATTTTAATATGAAAATAATAATGCGCTTGTGTGCTTTGCAGCTTGGAGCCCACTCTGTCATAGAACTGTACGGTATTGCCCCATATTAATTTCTAAAAGACGTTTTTTCTGTATAGATTGGCTGAAGAAATAGCTCAAGTTCTAAAATCTGATGGGAAATGTTGGGATTTGTTAGAGGGCTATGAATTTTTCCCTTAGCAGTGGCATGATATTCACATGCCCAAGCCTGCAAAACAGATGATCTTACTCCCTTTTTAAAAAAACATAGGCAGTAAAATCATCACTCTGCAGCAGAGGGTGTATGTCATGAATGGAGCAGAAGTTACTACAAGGGAAATAATGTGTGATGAAATGTAGGACCGTTGTCACATATGCTGTATGTAGAGGGAGAGACAGGAGGTTTTCTGAGACATCCTTTCCAGTCTCTGAGCATGTCTCTGAAATTTAACATCTTTTAAATATAGGTATTTTGCTGAGAGTATTAATGCGTTATGAAATAACTAGATTATTGAGTTGGTAGAGAAATGTACTCCATTACAAGAGACAAGTGGAGTGTTAATAAAAAGAAGAATGAAGGAATATTTTAGACTTCAAAGGAGGCAGAGAAAAATGAAGTGTGAAGATAAATATTGCTCTGATGATCAAAGTTGAACAGCGAGCTTTAAATTCTTGATTTTTTACCCCTAAGAGCTGGTTAATTCTTAGGTGAAAATAAAGTAGCATTCCAATACAATGCTGCCTGTCTGGAAGGAAACTAAGTACAGAGCCTTCCTCAGGGTAGTGGTCTTCTAAAGTTCTGCCTTTGTGATTATGTGTCCATGAAATCTCCTTGCCTTTCGTTCCCCCCGCTTCCTCTGTGTGTGCAAGAGAGGGTGCACTAAGTCTTTGACTAAATTGAATTTAGCATATAATTACTAGCATGAGAGCTGGCAATTACAGATTTCAATGGATGGCATGTATTAAATGTCAAACAGCTGCAGAGATCCTTGGAAATCTACCTTTGTTTCCTTTTAACTAAATAAATACCCCACCTGCCAGGTAGTACTCAGGCAATTGGCAAATTCTGTAATTATTATCTGTGTTTGAGCTTGGTATCTTTGACATTTCAAAATTTTCCCCTTGCTGGTGAACAGCCAGTTATTTGCTGTTTAGTATTACATGAGGACACATAACAGGGTCTGTATAGTTTGCGTACTTCTTTTGAAGGACAAGACAACTAGAAAGAAAAGTTAATTTTCTGGCTGTGATGCAGCGGGCAATTGGACACCGTGGAAGGACAGGGACCTTGCTGACTCCACGTGCGTAACTGCCTGCTACTGACAGCTACACGTCACCATGTTTACGTTGGGGAAGAAACGTAGTAGTCTTCCATTATCATTTAAGGTAAAATGTCGGGTGGTATCAATGAGGAATCAGTGTGTTTGGCAGTTCAAAAGACCGCTGTCCTTCAGAGAGTGGTGTTTCATGTGGTTAAGCAACTGGTGAGAGAAGAAGTGAAAGAACCTTGCAGTTTCACGGTAGTTAAGGTGTCTGCTGTTGGAGTTAATGCATTCAGTGAGGGATGGGTCCATTGAAGTCAATGGAGTTGACTCAATTGAAATTGTCATCTTTAAAGTGCTCAAAAATAGAGGGTTCCAACCATGTTTATGTAGCTCTGGATAGAATAGGAACAGTTAGTGGGATGTTTGCAGACACCCGAAGAAGGACAAGGAGGTGTTTGCAGGAAATTAAGGCTAATTGAAAATAGGAAGAATAATTTCCTTTCCAGGTTTTAAGAACTTCCTGCTCTTTTTGTTTTCATTTATCCAAATCTGAAGGTGTGTGGACGTACCACTGCGTGTAGCATTTTAGATTTAACTATGTCATGCTAGCCAGTTTATGCTGTCAGAGTTTAAATACAGTTTTGACTCAAGACCAAAACCCTATCTTTATTCTCATATCACAGCAGATGGACAAAGATACGGAAATATTTTGCAAACAAATAAAATACAGGGAGCAATTGTTTGCATAAAAGAATATGGAGATGCTACGCTTGTTTTGTCAGCTTTTATTAAAAATTCAGCAAGTGTTTTCAAATTGTTATAAACACAAGACGTTATTAAATAGTAAATTTTAAAAACTTGGTCTCTTAGTCGCTATCTATCTGTTACTGAATATTTCTATTTAGACTTAGATCTGTTAGAATTGCCGGAAGGCACTGACACTCCCTGTTCTGTTTTGATATAGGAAAAAAGTAATCCAACCTTGTGCGCAAAGGTGTAGAAGACAGCTAGGCCTTTAATTGACAGCCACTGGGCATTGGCCACTTAACTGCATTTTTTGCTTTTCAAAATCTCCACGTCTGTCTAGTAGCAAAGAAGAATTAGCAGCAAAAAGGAGCATGCATGCCTCCAGTTAGTCCACTTACAAATGTGAAAAATACATTCTTAGGACCCTCCATGGACAAGCTAGATGCATTTTATTTCTCCCTTCCAGTTTATTCTTCATAAAGAGATAGAGTAATTAGGTTAACTTTTACTCTTAAAAAAATCTTCTATTTTTCTTTAGGAATTATACTTTGAGATTCATGCCTATACCGATGAATGATGCTTCCCAAGCACTGAAAACAAACCCTGAGAAAACAGAAGAGGCACTACAAAAGGTATAGCATATACCACTGACATACAGAAATAAAACCACTAAAAATAAAGTAATAATTTTAAGATTTCATGCTTGGCTGAGTAAGACTTCTAGGCTAGTTTCATTGATTGTTTGATTTGCATGGATATATATGTGGTAATCAAGTTCTGCAAGAGTGTGTAATGCTTTTTATTGCAAAGAGTGGTTGGAGTGAAGGCTGATGGAATGCGATGGTGTAGTATCAGAAAGTCATAACTAAGTAAGTGCAAGCTAGACCTTGTATTGCTGTATGCATAACTATGAAAGGGAGAGTTAGCAACTGGCATGTTTGTTACATATGTTCTTGTGTGTATTTCCATGTGTGTAGAATTACTGGTATGTGTTTTTCATTTTGGCATAAAAAGTGCAGTCAGCACTGTAGAAGACAAAGGATGCTCTTTAATTCGGAGGAGGATAAAAACGTTTACTGCCTGCATTTTATATTGTACATATAAAATTCACACACTATATTGCCCTAAATAAACAACTGTACCAACATGTTCTTTTGGATGAAGAGGTGTTGACAGTATCTGTAGCTGTTCCACTTGCATGAGTTATAAAACCCCCAGCTGAGCTTAAATACAGTAAATCCTGCGAGCTCCAAATGAGCCTCCTGCTCAATCAGAAAGCACGCAGTTCACATCTCTTTAATCAGTAGTTTTCCTTCAGCCAGGGTAAGGTCATAAAAACCTTATAAATAGTTCTTACAGATAACTGTGATTAAAAAGCAAATCTCTTATGATCCTTATTAGTAAAGAAATTTTTGGTAAAGTGATTCTCACAGGGAAACTTGCTGGTAGTTAGCGCCTTTTTCTTTGATGCATGAAAATGATCTAAATTCTGCTTTAAAAAAAATCTGAGTCATGGGGGATGGACATATTTCTTACATCTCGTTTAATATAATTGTGGATAGGTTCATATCTAGAATCATAGATGCATCTCTGAGAAAAATATCATGAAGCTTCTGGCCATGGGGATTTAAATTCTATGTGTTAATTAGGCATTATGTACAAAGAACATTTTCTTTTATTCATTTCAAAGTTGTTACAACTGTTTGGCCCCGAGTTTGTTTTAATATGCGTGGTTCAGGCTTTCTTTACACAACACGAGGAAGTTCTCTCCAAAAAAAGGTCATAGTCTCGCGAGTGGTGCTGTGAGCGCAGCTAATTCCACGCACATAGGAACGCCTGCCCACACGGGCTGAGCTGTCGTGGCCGGTGCAGGGACACCTGAACTGACTGACTGACATCTCGGGAGAGTCCGTAAGCTTCAGCACACCACAGCTTGAGTACAATGAGAGTGCTCCTGGCCTTGGTCCGGCACCAGATGGACGTAACAGCTAACCTCCTGAGCTCCGGTATCTCTGCAGCACGCTTTACTTACAGTGTGGGCAAACTGGATAAACCCTGCATTGCTGTGGGGCATGGTCAGACTGTTCCAGCTCTTGCTGCTGATGCAAATTTAGAGGTGACCATCCCTATTAGCCTCTGCCTCACAACCTGCTGGCCACTCCACCCATCCTTTTCCACTCTCTTCCTTTCGGACCAGATCCACCACCTTTGATGAACCTTAAACAGTGTACTAGTAGGGTTTTTTGATGTGACTAAATTTGACAGAGCCAGGTTAGGGGGTTATTCTATGTGCCATTAAGCTGGCTGATGGTAGGTGTTTACTGCTGGTGACAGTTGTGGTAGGCTGTGACCAGCAGCTGTGAGTAGGAATCACTTGTCTTTGAAGCGTACTTATGTACTGCTTAGCCTTAAGTAGCTTTTGAACTGAGGCTCCTGTGTCAGTTAGACACTTTTAGATATTTTATCTTCTCTCTAGACCGTACTGCTATTTAAATCCGTGCCTTTGCAGTGAGCCAAATGCATCTAAAAGAAATGAATCTACTATCTTGTGTCATTATGGTCTCTACACCAACGCTTTATGGACAGAGTCCCTTTAAATATTTCTCAAACCTGGTTCTACTCCCTTGTCAGCGTAACTTACTAAATTGTTCAAAATAGAAGACTAATTCAGAAAACAGTGGCAAAAGCACAGTGTTTAATGATGTCTCACGAGTCAGTGAGTGAATGAATATTGTCCACTGTGGTTATTAAGCATTGAGACGCACAGAATAAGGTTTGCAGATAACAAACAAATAATTAGGCGGTTTTTCCTGTCACTCCCTATTTCTGATATGGCAGCAAAGTTGAAAGCAGATTACAATCTGGAGAGTCGAATCAATTTCCTAAACTGGCTTTGTTTTTTAGATAGAAAACTACTTGCTTCGTAATCACGAGACCAGAAAGTACCTACAGGAGCAAGCGTACCGGCTGCAGCAAGGCATTGTCACTAGTACCACTCAGCAGGTGAGAACTTGTTCCTTACTGGTACTTCTTCGTGTCTAAAATCTGCTTGGGGACAGAGTTCCCTCACGTTCTGTCAGAGTAGCTTAAAGCAGGATGTGCCTCTTGGATGATACTTCATTTCCCAAGAAATAATGATTGTGAATGATAATATTTTTGGAAGGAAAAAAAGCTTTTGTGAGAGGGAGGTCTTGTGTACAGTAGTACTGGGTACAGAAAGACCCGAGCTATTTCTGAGTGGACTACTGTTGGAACCAGGAACGGTATAGTTCATCCGTGCTCAGGAGTCTGACTTTTCAGCAGGCTCTCATCAGCGTGACAAGCATCATCATAAGGCTGTGCCAATTCTGGTGTCTTGAGTCAGTTCCAGTCTCTCTGGCTAGTACTGAGCAACCATGTAAACGTGCCCTTAGGTACCACCAGAGCAAATAGCCTTAGAGAGTAAGTCATCATCTACCTTACACCTTCAGAACTGTGGGTATCGTGAGATGCTTTATTTAGAGGAAGGGAGCAAAGGAAGGTAGAAGTCTTTTGTGCTCTTTGTAGTCTGGACAGCTGAAAAGGCTTCCTGTCTAACACAGCCCAAAATGTTGCTTGAAGCTGGGAAGCTTTTGTGTTTTGTCAACCACTGCCAGGTTTCCTAAATGCCACGTGTAGTTCTGTTTTGTTTTCCTTTCTCTTGAGAGGACTACAAGCATTTTCTGTGGTAGCTTACCATTCTCTCTGTTCTAGTGCGCTTCTTGCCAGTACGCCTCAGGGCTGTTCTCCGCTCCAGAACACCACTGAAGCAAGGTGGTGTAAGCAGAATAAAACTTGTCACAGCCTTTGTTCTAAATTTGCTTCCATGTTTGTTGGCACCAGTTGTGTTCCCATGCAAATGGGAGACTCCAGCAAACAGGAGAGGAATATCTGTTTTGCTCTTCAGCTGAGTCAATGAAATTTCTCTCTGTTCTCTGCATATTTTTTTGGTGAATCTTAATTCAAAGTGGCCTTTTTCTACCTGTGTTACTAACATTTAATGGGACAGAGTTTTATTACTAGAACCTGAAATTATCCTCTAACCTCTCGACAGAGAAAATGGTACGTGGAGATGTACTGGCACTAAAAACTGCAAGAGCAGCGTCACTTTATTTTATTTTAGTAATTTATCTGTTCCAGTGCCACCTTTTTTACTCAAGTTAATAATCTCCATATGAATTAAGTTTAGATCTTTTTATAGCTTGGTGGTTTTAGTTGTGCTTTCCTCCAACAATCACACACACATCAGGTTTCAGTAAATGCAATTTATTGTTATTTTGAAAGTAGAGCAAAATTACTCATTTCTGTATTAAATTGTGTGCAATAGGGATGGATTTTAAAAACAGTTTTGAGAGAGAGCTGGAAAAGATTCTCTAGTTAGTACGGTGGAGTTGCATTATTATTCCCAGAGTGTATTTTTTTTTTTTTTAGTCCAGATGTCCCGATGAGACTTTCCACTGTCTAATAATTAATTAGCTTTTTGTACTTATACAAAAAAAAAAAAAACCAAAACCCTTTGAAGAGGAAGAGTCATGTGGAGCAGAAAAGGAGCATGCTGTGAAATTATTTCAGTTCTCATTGCTAATGATATAAGATGTTAGAACTCTAGACTTTCTATGATGATGACACATGCACTCAGATGTTGCTTCAAAACGTCAAATAGCCTGTTCTAATGAATGCTATGTGGGCTGATAAAGACTTTTAGCTATTATATCTCCCTGCCCTGTATATCTTAATCAAAACTGACTATATGTCAGGCATTCTTCTTGGTTTGTCTTGTAAGGATACAGATATACCACTTGCCTCGTATTTGCAGCATACTGAATGAATTGTGTTGCAGATACAGATTAAGCTCAATTTATCCTACTGTGAAAGATCTGGTGGAAACTTCTCCTTTGGTAGTTAGAATTCACGTGCAACTAGGAATACTTACATTTTGAAATAACACCTCAGAAGCCTGTGCAATTGCATTTTGCTTAGACAGGAGAAATCTCTGTTGGTATTTGAATGGATAGTGACAGAGCTTTCTTTGACTGTCTGAACTTCTTAATAATTCAGGGACCTTCAGAGCTAAGCGTTAGGTATATTGACAACATCTTCAGCATTGAACTTGCTCGAAAAAACAGAACAACACTTGAACTGGATAACTTTTTGGTTATTTGCGTTATCCTGGAGGTAACTGTGAGGGAAATATGCCAAAGCATTTATTTTTTTTAATGGTAAAGTTTTATTTATTTTTCCAATGTTTAGGTAAGTCTTTCTGAGATATAATGCTTTCTTTCAGTAGCATTGATACACCTCCAAGCTCTGATCATGCATTTCCAGATTGGTGTATTGTCACTACAGATCTCATCATGCTACTATTCATTTGCTATCTGGACTGAATTCAGTTTGTTTGACCAACATTCTGATGTTTTATGTTTTCTATTTCTTTTGTTCAAGTAGATGATTGACAGAATATGTGTAAAAGTGCAAGATCATCTCAACTCTTTAAGAAACTGTGGTGTAGATGCTGTACAGGAAGATGTCAAATCTGCAGAACGGCTTATGCGGGATGCTAAGAACTCCAAAACAGTAAGCCTTTCCCAGCATACTGGTAATACTGAGAGCAGTTCAGTGTGTGCTTGCTTTTGTCTTTTTGGGGAGTTAAAATAGCAGTGTGTCACAAAAGAGTATATGTTCAGATGATCAGCTGTAGGTAGTATTTAAAGTGACAAAATAACTCTAATTTATAAAGACTTTGATTTGGCAGAGGGCTTTCTGCCTATTCGTCCGGATTTGAAGACAGGTAGTGATGAGCCTACTTTCCGAAGATATTTGTTCTGTCTTACAGCTCTTACCAAATCTGTATCACCTTGGTGGAGCTTCTTGGGCAGGAGCGAACGGTTCACTCTCCAATCCAATCCAAGAGACACTTGAATCCATGGCTGGAGAAGTCACAAGGGTTGTGGATGAGCAACTTAAGGTCTGTGGATAGATGTGTTACCATCTCTCACTTGCAGAAAAGACTAAATCTGACATCTGTTGCTAACTACAAATGTGCCACACTTTTTTGTACTTCTCAGTATAATTGTACATAAGCTATCTTTTCATTATTAGTTTCTTATAACTTTGTGCTTTATTATCTGGGTACTTGCCCAGTTGGAATGAAGAAAAATGCGTTAGAGTTTGCAGTGGGCAGAAGGAGCATATACTGTTTATTATCATCTTATTTTATCTTCTAGAAGGGGAAGACTTATCAATTGCTCCTTAGGCCCTTAATAAAGGCATCTCTCAAGCACCCTGAAAAGTCTCATGCCCTGGAGAAAAGTACTCACTAGTTAAGGTATTCCACTGGAGTGAAAGCTGCTTTTCTGTAGACTCCATTGCAGAATTTTTTTCCCAGTAACCACTTTTGAACCTGGTGCAGAATTTCCACTTTAACTGTTTGGTTTGGATAACTTGTATGTATTGAGAACACCCCAAGAATTAGTACAGGCAGCTTTACAGGAAATCTTTCCACAAGTTGCCTGTCAAACCTCAGTTCTTCAAATAGATGTCATTGATCTGTAAATATTCTGACCTGTGTGTTCAGTGAGCTTTTGCTCAGAAACTTCTACCTTCCAGTTGTGTTAGATCTTACTCTATAATAAGCAAGGAAGAGTCATCCATACAGTATGTGCAAAGGTATTAGTCCAGGAAAAAGTCAAGGTGGGGAAACTTTGGCAACTGTTGGGATCTGTATGGAAGCTGATGAATTTAAGAATATGGTTCTGAGGCAGTTCAGATCAACTTAAGTTTATGACTAAGATACCTTGCCTGTGTTTTGCTACATTTAAACTTACCGAAGAATTTGACAGTGAAGGTTGAACTTGGGTTGAAACAACATGAAAATGCTTCAGTCAGTGGGAATATAATGAAGAACAATAATAATACCACATCACTAATTATTTTTTTGAAATTAAAAAGTTAATGAGGAGGAAAATGGTGCTGAATTTTTAGTATTTTTCTCCCTTTCCCCATTATATGAAATAAGGTGAAGATTCTTTATCACTTTTTTAATTTCTGCAGACATGAAAGTGATTTATTCACAAGATTCTTCCCAGTGGAGCTTCTAGGCTATTACTGGGATGGGAATAGTCAGGTCAACCCTTCATGCAGGGGTCATGCACTTAAATAAGTCCTGTGAATTTTGGAGAGTCTTATAGAAGGGAGGAAAAAAAAAAAAAGCCTCTTCAGCATTTGGAATGTTATTTATAGTTCCTGGCATAAGATTGAGTTAATGGGCCTTCCATTTATGCTTTTACACATTTACAGCAAAAGGCACTTTAGCTCAACCATTCTAACTTTTACATTTACTTTTGATTTGTGTGGTGTTAAAGTTTAAGTGCCTTACAAGAAACTATAAAGTCATAATGCTCTTTGTATATTGTAACACTCATTTTTATTAATTTTACGCTAAAGGCTGAAAGGTTCTCCTTTAAGTTCGATGGTGTTGTACTTTGTGTGGAGGAGAAAATGTTGAACATGGATTAGGATTTTTTTTTTTTCTCAGTTGTTTAGGTCAATTCAAAACATCATATGCAGTTTATTATTTGTAAAGATAAGGGAGCTCACATAATTACAATTGGTTTTGTAATTGTTGGGGGAAAAATGTCATGTGTGTTGTAAGTGGAGTTTTGAATTTTAGCTTCCATAGCAACCAGAGCCTGATTCTAGAAAGAAGTGTTGGGAAATTGGGTGAAGTCAATGAATGCTCCTCAGGCAAATGAGAGAGAGATTTTTGTGGTGGTTTTTTTTTTGGGGGGTGGGGGATGGGGTGGGAGGTTGTGGTTTGTTTTGTTTTGTTTTTTTCAATTAAAAGATAGGGAAGATTTGCACATATTCCAGAATTGCTGGAAACCCAAACAGGGGTGCAAGAAATAAAACACAGACTAAACGCTTAGCACAAACAATGCTAAATCCTAAACTTAAAACTATTTTCTACACATTTTTACACTTCACCTATACCAGTTTAAAAAACTCAAACCCTCAGGCTTCAGAAGTGATTATACAATAATAACATGTACTGATAAGGCAGGATACAACATTAATATGGTTCTTAAGTATCTAAATTATGAATATATTTATGACATGCAGAAACCTACTTAAGACGACATTACCTTCACAGCACTAGTGTTATTTTGTGACCCTCTGACAATGACTGTAGCACCATACATTCGAGAGCGTTGTTTAAAGGAAACTGAAATATTATACGTCTGACATATATGCTGAATTGTAGGAGAATTAGGATCTGGGATTGGTTGGAGAATTCCAGCAATAGGCAATTCAAACATGAGTACCAATGGAAGCAGCTCCTACAACAACATTGAAGAGCAAATATTGAAAACTGAAATCATACTCACTAAAACTACAACAATTTTATTACTGAATCATAATGTATTAGGCCAGTGATGATTAAACTGACATAACACATCCTCTGCCCTGGATTCATTGATAAAGATATTATCATATCTTGAGGTGGAAACAGGCACCAATTTTCCCAGGGACACCAGAGTTTTTTGTTTTGCATAGGCTTTTTTGTTTGTTTCCCACCCCCCCCCCCCCCCGCCCCCAACAGCAGGATCTTTTGCAACTATGTAGTAACAATAAAGCCAGGTAATTTCCCATACTTATCCACGCAGACCTACAAACAGGTCAATATTTGGAAAACTTCCTAGAGAACTCTGTTTTCTGTCATGAATTAATTGGAGCACTGAAGTCAGCTACAAAGCTATGTAAACATCAGCTGCTTTCATGACTGTCAAGACCAAAGTTGTGTAAGTGACATACCTGACTACAAGAATTGCGAGAAAGTTTTCGTAATTTATTAGATTTATAATTATCCATGCCAGAATACACATACAAGTCAAAACTAGAAAGTAAAGGTAGGTAAGTGCTACAAGTGGAGGATGGAACTGAATTCCATCAATTTTTTTTTTTTTTTTTTTTAAAAAACACAAATTATGCATTAAACCAGTTAAAATTGAGAAGGCAGAAATTGCCTTTCTTAAGTCATAGATTCACACAGGACGCCTGAGCTTCTACAGGCCATCTGTGGAGAGTAAGTTAAGATGTGATTTTAAACACAGTATGGGATACTTCACATCTTGCTTATACTGTAGACTTCGTATTCAAGGTCCACCTTAGGCTAGTTAAAAATTTGGCCAGAATGTGAATCACTGTTTTTATGATACCCTTTGCATTTTAGTCATACGGATATTCACACTTGTTCCTGTATTTCTGCTGTCTTTAAGACAGGGCCAGACAACCCTAGGGTTCTCAAAACTAATTTTTACTTTCAGGTATTTTCAAGGCAACAGTATACTGAAGTACACTATTACCCGAATTCTAACTCTTGCAGACTCCACTCCAGCTGGCTGTCCTGCAATAGACACCTAGAAGAGCAAGAAGATAGAAAACATAGCATCACATTTTCAAATAAGGCATTGGAAAAGTTACTCAGATACCCGTGTTCTCTTTTTAAGAAAAAATTTTTTAAAATAAACACTTATTTCACACCTGGTGACATCCTAAGTGTTCTCTAAACAGCTGCTGAAAACTAAAACCAATTTAAAAAAAAAAATAATCTATGATTATAGCATCTTAGGTTACATAGGCTTAGGCAACTAGAAAAAAACTGATACATCAAACAATACAGTTGTTTGGATCAAATGATGGAATTACTACTGTATAGATGTACTCAATACTGATATTCAACAGTAGGTTTTCTTGAATGTTTTGAAATGACTGTATTTTGCTTAGCAGCCACTAGGATGCACAAGAGGGAATTCTAAATACAGTGATGAAAGACTTGAAAGTAAACATTCCAGTGGTATTAGCATTACAAAAGACGTACAATTCAGGTTCAATGACTTATTCTAATAAAGTTGAAATCTTACAATAGGACATTAATTTTTGCTAGCTATCCACCAAGTTCAGTTCTCAACTAAGTCACACCATAAGCGAAAAGCACCAAGAAATTATTCAATATGCTAAATAAGTCTGGTGTTGAACAGGAAAAAAATGTACAAAAGCAGTGGTTTTCATACTGCTTCTCTACCGTTCACACTAAGTTGTTGACTTCTGTATGCTCAAAATAATTTTAGTTTAAAAAATTAAAATAATTCCTGAGCCATCACAAATTGTTTCCATCTGTTTTTAAAGATGTGCTCACTTCGGAAGTCCCATGCTTTCCACAGAGTGAAAATACCAAAAATCTATTTCCCTGAACATGAACTTACCATCCCCCAAAACCACAAATTGATGAAAAAAGTTTAGAAATGTTTTATACTCTCAGGAACTACAGTATAAATGAGTTAAATATTAAATAATACTTACTTGGTTGCTTTTCTCTGCTTGATTATTCCTATTTGAGTCTGGAAAATGGATATGGCATCCTGTTTCCTCCATCACCTTTTTAATATTATTGCCACCTTTACCTATCACATGAGAATGTTCTGTATGTGAAACATCCATCTTCAAGGTTACCCTATTGCTCTGGAAATCAAGCACTCATGATTAGATTTGTTCACAGCAGAACCTGAGTTTTTTTTAGAGTAATGCAACTTCAAGAATGACATTCAAAATTGTATTTCCAAAGTATTTTTGCCATGGCTTAACTTCTACTCAAGTGAGATGTTTTTAATATGGATCATAGTCAGATGCTAAACCATTCACATTTTCTTTCCAATGAGAAAATAACATGGGAATAAGTACCCCAAAGATAAGTCTTCAAAAAATGTCTAAGGCTTTGAAAACATGCCCTAGCTTTTACCAACTGTGACTTAAATTAGAACGGATTGCAAAAGGACATTTATTTTAATTCTGTGTTATTTCAATTGCAGTCACACACCCCCTGTCTGATCGGAAAGGATCATATGATGAAGACTTTGGCAAATCAAAGCCATGGGACCTAAAATAACAGGTTTTTTTCCTCCTTCAACAAACATACCAACTTTTTCTGGTACAACATTTTTTAAAATACATAAACACTTCCTACAGCTGCTCTTAAAAGCTATATTGTTAACAGTCCATAATAATGTTGTTAATAGTTGTTCAAAAAATGGCGCTTATCACCAGGGTGTTCCTTTTGGCATTCTGTTTAGATTATCAAAAAGTTGGCATACAACTACGCAGAAGCCATGCACACTGCCCCAAAAGACTTGCTATCGCATGAAAAGAAAATCTGAGGAACATCTGAGACCGCTGGCCAAAATGTAGACAATTTAGAAATTCTGGTCCTAATGTTTCAGAGCATAAGAATGCAGTAACAGTTAAAAATAGAACTGCATAAATGCTCCTAAAAATTGAATTTCAAACAGAAATAAAATTTTAGGTTTGCTGAAGTGGCTGCAAAATCTATTGTTTGCAGTAAAGCTGTACTTCAGATTTTAAAGTAAAAAACCCAATCCAATGAACAAACTATGTATGCTTTTAGCCATACGGCTGGAAATATTATTTCTATATAGTTCAGATCTGGAAAAAGTGCTTTAAGCAAGTATTTTCTTGTAGAATGTTTAAATACACGTGTATACACCAAATATCAACATCCAGAAGGAATATATTGGAGACTTTGCTTTGGAGCGTCCATAAATACCTTGTGTTTAAATGAGCCCATTTAAAGAGCTCAATGTCACCACAAAATTAGGGGTTAAGGTGTCATTCTAAATAAGTTCTTTCTTACTTTTGTATCCAAGACCGACATGATTTTCTCTTTTGCTTCTTTAACATTTT
>JANHGO010004966.1:0-23889 GCA_024606505.1 Aquila spilogaster
CCTGATTTGTCATCAATAACAAAAATGATTCCTGCTCCTTCACCTGAGAGAATGTATTTAATGTTTCCATCTCCAGAGTCGATATCTGAATGAAGCTACAAAATGAGAAGCAGATAGATAGATCTTAACAAGATGGCATATAGTTCACTAATATGTTTACAAAACAGAAATCATAAAATTACTATAATTTCACAGTTTTCAAAAATCTTGTTGTACATCAGGCAATAATCCATAAGCGAGCCCCTGCTGTGAGCACATCTGTGCTTTGTTCAGATGCTACCTGCACAGTTGCATGTTACTACACAGAGCGTGCAACTGAGACCCAAGCTTTGAGATTTAAGGATGAAGATACACAAGAAGACAGTTAGAACAGGCTCTTGATTCAAATGAAGTTGGAAGGAAGAGCCATTTTAACAAAAATGTACCTTTCCTACTAATCAGATTCTACAAAATAGAGCATTATAATGTGTAAAACCTGAAGTGGCAGATGGGATGTATCAAATGAGACAACCACTGATTGCCAACTAGTTTTTAATTGCAACTTCTTTATTACAAACTAAATAACAACAGTAGCAAATCCTAACTGAACTATATTACTTTCACAACAATTGCACATTTCGGTTTGATGAATGAGGGAAATATTGAGCCAAATGTACTTAATGATTTTACGTTTACATCTACAAATTGTACACTTGTAAAAAGTTTTTAAGATCAGAATAGCCAGAATGGAATTTGGTGTCACTGATGCAATTCTCCACTCTTTGTGATGGTGTTAAGTCAGCACAGTCCACCTGACTCACTATAAACTGTTAAATATGCTGTTTTATTTATATATATGTAGTCTGTTACTGTTAGACGGTAACGGAATAAAAGATCTGTCCAGGGTGTAAATATGCCAGTACACACAGATTTATATCTCCATCTAAACATACTCCTCATATATTTAATTTAACTGATCACTTGAAAATGAAAGGATGAAGGGAGAGCAGTACACTTTTCTGAGCTGCTGGGTTAGACATTGCATTTTTAATCGTTATTTTTCAAGACTTGAGACTGATACCAGATACTCTTAGCACATACTGTTGTACAAGTGATTGCTATAGTCTTAAGTGGCAGCTATATGCCTTCATTCAGAGACTGCTAAGCTCAATGGAAATACTTGTATTCACTTAGGTAGTTTTTGATTAGCTCCTTAACTGAGTTACAATAACGTGATTAATTTTAGGTAAATAAGTAGTTGCTGAAGAAGGAGCTAAAACAACAGAAAAGCAATGGCAAGAAAGAAAAGCAACTCACAAAATAAAGGTATTAGTAATAATTATTAATTGATGAATGAAAAACAAATTCTTACCCTTCCCACTAGTACAGGATCTGGTCCTGTATACTCTTCTATAACAAAGAACTGATTCCACACCCAGCCTCTTTTCGAACGATGCAGAACTTGTCCTTCTTTTCCTTTCTCATGGTGACCGTGAAGTGATGGCCTTGCGTGGTTTAGTTTTTCTGTAGTTACGGCATGGCTATAATAGAGCATGCCCAGGCAGATAAGAGCGGCATGTAAACAATTGTCCTCCTTCATTTTTGGTTATTTTGTAGGCACAGGAGTATCCAAAAATATACCCCGTCCACCTTGGAAGTTAAAATGTTTCGGGCCACTGAAAAGTTTCAGATAAAACGTTCTGCACATATGTTGCCACCACACCTTGAATGCATCACTTTAATGCTCTGCAGCTTCCCAGCTTAATTCCTGAAAGAAAGTAAAATGAAGAAACATTTCAGTTCTTTTATGTCTTTGAGGTGTAATAACTTCTTCACTAAGCAAAACAGAATTATGAATAACTTGGAAGAACTCAATACAATAAGATTAAAATATAATAATGATTATGAAATGTTAAGTAGTGTGTGTAGTTGGTGCTTTGGTACATTAACTGCCACCTTATAAAATGTCCTGAGTTGCTGGTTATGGCACTCATTTGGAAGCTGAAAGACAGAGAATCATATTCTCTCATGATCCTTCCAAAAAGACTTAGCCCAAGATGCAAGATGACTGTAGAAATACCTAATTTATATCTAAGCCTTCTTAGGAGCTTAGATATAAGCCTCAGATATAAGCCGTTAAGCTGTAGGTTTAGATATAAGACGGATACCAAGATACTTGCTTATCAGGAATGGAATATTCCTGCATGTGCCTAGAAAAAGGCCTTGTAATGACCAGCAGACTCTCATGCCAAAAATAACTACCTATGTGTTTCAAGACAGAACTCGGAGGACCTGCATTTTGGATGTGGGTCCCTGAAGCAGCCCTTCGGCTCCATCTGAGGATCGAGTCTTCTGTCTTTGTTCTGGTAATGATAAATGCCTTTGATAATATAGCCATTGATGTGGTTATTTTCTTCTGCTTTCCCTGTGATTTAAATTACCAGAATTACACTGATTTTTTTACTTTCTAATAATTTTTAAAGTACAAAGTCAGAATTAATATTTTAGGCAGAAATTGCATAATACAGTGAAACCTCAACTAAGGTCTGTACCTCCATAAGCAAACAATCCATCTTGAAGGTCTCTTTGACTTATCACTGTGGTTTCCAACATATTTTCTTTCAATCCTTACAGAGCAGCCAGTTTTTACTAGGTCACTTGAATGTTTTGTTTCATCTTTCAGTGTAAGTCATTTTATTCTGCTGCAAGATACTATAAAACACTGAATATTATATTCATACAGGCATATGTATAAATATATGCTACCATCTTCAAAACAGAATCATCTTTCATGAGAAATAAAAAGAGAAGGTATTCGTAGCAAAGGAAATGTGAATACAGGGAAAAGCTTCAACCCGTATCACAACCTGTAACTAACTCCAGCAACAGATAAACACCTCACTAGTAATCAACCCACTCATCTTGGGAAACATTTCTGATTCTGAGCAGCCATGTCCTCCCATATCCATCTCCTGGCAAACACCCAACACTGGGAAATAGTTTTTATAAATAAGGAATTCATAAGTGAGGAATTAAATAGCTGTTTTTTATTTCCTCAACAAAAGTTGCTTTTTATTTTTATTTTATTCAAAATTGATATAATCTCAATTACAGGGCCATAATGACACCAGCATGGTGAATTAAACGAAAGCCACACATTTCAGTGTGAATATAATCTGGCACCAAAGGAGGAATTTCTACAATTTTCTTTCTTAAGCATATACATTAAGGACAGCATTTGGTGTATGCATTTCATTTTTCACTATTGTTTCATGATGCCACATTACAGATGACTCATAACAGCATGAGCGATATGAAAAAGAAAACAATTGTGTTATTTTGGTCAGAAACATGATTTTAAAATTCAATTACTGTGATACAACATGTGTATGTGAACTGCGGAACATTAGGTAGGCCTGTACTTTTAGAGTGTATTTTAAATATCTGTTTTGTTAAGAGGTAAAAATAAGGTAGGACGTAAAGGACTTGAAAACTAATATTTAACCTGTTTCAGAAGTGCCTTGAGTATGAGAAGCCTTTCAATACTAATTATTATAGTAGCTGTATACGATAGCTAACTCTAAAAGGAAAGGACTTCTTTCCCAGTTTTTCAAAGAAAAAAAAACAAACAACAAATTGAAGCTCCTATTATGTGGTTGCAAAAGGAGTTTGCTATAGAGCGTCCTTTCAGCCAAGCAGCCATCAATGCCATGGCCAGCACACCTACTTGCAATGGACAAGTATGCTTACTGCAGGGAGCTAGCACGGTACTTGTAATAAAGCAGTTAGAAGTGCTTGTGCTCCTGGGTTGTTAAGCAGGGCCTAGATGCTCCAAAACAGAAGTGAGGTAGGAAAGCACGCCTAGACAGCTGTGCATTTAATAACGCACTGCTATGAAATGCTAAGTAAACTGTTCACATTAATAGATTTTGGATGTGTTTGAAAATTAAACTCTCTGATAATTATTCTTCATTAACATTTCATCATCGTCTCAACAGTGGAAATAAGTAAATGTATATGGCCATTATTCCCTAACTTCTCAATACCGTTATGTAAATCAGTAAGCACTTTATAAAGATGCTTAACAATAATGGAAGAGCCAAGCTGACACATATCCTGCTTATTATCAGCTATTCAAGTATGAAGTACTGGAAACAAAACATTAATCACACATCCATACTTAATTTACTAATGCGGATTTAAAACAAAGACTGTTTGCTACCTTTTGTTTTTATCCTCCACTTACACATACAGAAAGGGAGCGATAAGGTTATGTGTCTTCAGATTGAACCTGACCAGTATCTGGGCAAAAAGAAACAAAAATCACTATGTTTGTTTATGGCAATTGCTTCTGTCTTGAGTTACATTGGGAAAGGGCTCCATGCTAGAAATACCAGCTGAGCTCTAGGGAAGTGCTCTGCTGCTGAGAGGCTGCAATGACAGCACGAGCCGCAGGCTGGAAGGCCTTCTGGCCACTCTCCCTCTCCCTGCCTGAAGGTAGTCTGTCTGTTCACTTACACAGAAGTCGTCACAGCAGTAAGGCCCACGTCTCCTATCATCATTAGAGAAGTTAAGAAAATAAAACAGAGCTCCACTGAAGTCTGCGGAACTATTTAATCCCACACAGCCACAGCCTGGCTTTCTGCAGAGTGCTTTCTTCCTAAAAGGTAAGGTGCACAAGATGCTTTTAAACTATAGTTAAACTAAACTAAACTGCATTGAAAATGAAGCAGTATTATTGACAAGAAAGAAGTCTTCTTTTCTTTTTCTTTTCCCAAAACGAAGGCCTTTCAAATATTTTAATGTAACTCAGCTGCTGAAAGCTAATAGTTTCCCATTTCTTCAAGCAGAAAATAAAGAAAAACAGCTAAACAATTTATAAAGCATTTCCTTTTCTCCTGTGGACATCACTGAGGGACAAATACCTCATCAGCAGCTAAGCATGGAACAGACCGGAGGCTGCTCTGCTCAGTGTCCGCACATTCTCTGTGGGCAGCACTAATATTCAGACACTGCACAACCTTACACGTACAGTGAACTGTCAAAACGATTTGCTGTGAACGTATCTTGCCTTTTTTGAAGTTATGATCTGAGGGAGATCCTCAGCAGCTTTGTTATTTCTGCATACAGATTATATTCTTCAGCTATAGCAAGCTGAATCTCAGTAGGTATTTGACCAAATTGCAACATCCTGGGTTGGTTTTTTTTTTTTCATTGCTGTTCAGAATTGCACAACATGTAGTTTTGAAATCCCAGGTTTTCCTTAGAAATCTGTAAAAATCCAACCCTGCTTCCCACTTCCTTAAAAGGAAGAAGGCATACCACGTTTGAACTGATGCAGTTTTTCACAGCAGGTAGAATTCCATTTACAGGTTTTAGTTAAATACAAATTAGTGCTTGCAATTTTGGCACTGAAAATTATGAGGGATAAAGGGAAAACTAGTCAGCACACAAGATCAAATCGTATCAGAAGCACACGTGAACACAGTGGCACTCCAAAACGCTACCTGTGTAGCTTGATCAGTCAAGGCATGCAGGACTGAGAAATGTTAAAGCAATATCTAGTCCATACCCTGAAGAACATCACGCATAGCGTTTACACGGAAATAAAATATTTCTCCCTAAACAGTTGTCTGAAGAAGCACTTTTAGCTATGAGGATAATGTCTGGTTTTTATTTATAGTTGTTAATTAGTTCTGGAAATGTAAAGTTAACAAGTTCCAATTTTATCGTAAGAGGGGAGATTTAGATTTCATAAGCAAGAAGTTTTTTACTATAAGGGTGGTGAGGCACTGGCACAGGTTGCCCAGAGAGGTGGTGGAAGCCCCGTCCCTGGAGACACCCAAGGTCAGGCTGGACCGGGCTCTGAGCACCTGTTGGAGCCGTAGGTGTCCCTGTTCATTGCAGGGGAGTTGGACTAGATGACCTTTAAAGGCTTCTTCCAACTCAAATGGTTCAATGTTCTCTGTGAGAGAAGTCTGTTCTTCTAACACTAGAAAATACAATCTATCATTACTCTGAATGGAAATGTGCTATTCAACTAATTAAGTACTCATCCATCATAAAACCGAAGAACAATAAAACGACATCCACAGACTATGGCTCAGAGGAGAGCCAGAGTACTGCCTGCTCCCCAAGGCATCAACTCCACCATCCTTCTGCATCCTCACACTGAGAGCACAGAATGCAAGGACTCAAATGCAGCATGGCACAGTGGAGAGGTGGTGGCAGCTCTAAGGTAAACCTGAAAAATCAGTCTGCTCTACAAAACTTCACACACAGCTTTGAATGACTGTTTATAGATGACTAATAGACAAAAATAAAGAGCCAGCAATGACTAGTTTAATGACAAGATCAGTTGCGGAAGTGAAGTCTAGCCAATTTTATTTTTTTTTCTTTATATTTATAGCTAAAATAATCCCAAACATTCATGCTGACTTCCTGTGTGCTATTAAGTGACCATATGCCAAATTAGAATAGACTAGACATCTTTTTTTATTTGTCTAGGCTGTAACTTCTGGATGATACATTAAAATATCAATTGTTCTCAGGACTACACTTGGCAGAAAGCAGTCAAGAGCACAGTGAAGCAATATAATAATGGATGATTATGTTCTGAAGTGTTTTGCAAGAGTTTCAAGTAAATAGAGCAAACTCCCAGCCCAGATGAGATTTTAACTGTAATTAGAATTAGCTGAAAAGATGAACGATTCATTTTAAAATAATTTTACCATCCGATGAATAAATTAATAGTTTTTTAATGACAGAATAAATATTGGATCCTCTCAGTTCTGTAGCTCTCAGAATGCCTGAGATCCGGACAGAAGGATGGAGCACAGCTGGCTGAGCCCCTGCTGCCCACGGCAGGGAGGGAGCTGCTGCAGCCGGGCAATGCCCCAGTTGCACAAGGCTCTCCCCTCCATGTAGCCAGGTGTAGCAAAGCCAGCAAGAACCTGGATGTTTCTCTCCAGCTGGGACAGAGCTTTCTGAGCAGGGCTGGGACTCACTGAAATGGTTAGCTCTTTCTTCCATGAATGTGGGAATTGGGGTCGTGAAAAATGAGCAGTTCCCATGGAAAGAAGGTTGGAAAAAGATTTCCAGATCAAACAATCAGTTGAGTCCCACTGAGCCCATACTGGTTAATCTTTAGGGCATAGCATGATTTAACTACTTTAGGAGTTTTTAATAAAGCACATGAATTGAGGGATGTGGACTAGTTGTTTGCCAGCATATATCTTTCTCATATTCACATGCACTGTTGAATATATACTGGTGTGTGAGCAGAGTGAATACATGAATACAGAATTTCAATATGCCATGTATTTTTATACCCCTGTAGACTGCAGTATTCCAATACCTGATCCTAAGTATTTTCAAGAAATTCACACAATTCATATGAAAATAGTTTTGAGTGAAGCCAATTCTTGCAGCAGAAAGATATCTATCAAGTCTCATACATCTTCACAGCCTAATATTTGGTTTCAATTTATTTTTCTCCCATTTAACAATTAAATAGAACTCTGTTTTCCTCTTTGACTCCTTTCAAGAAAATGGCACACAGAGGTGTAAAATTAGTCCGGTCTCTTTTGATTATGAAACAAGATAAAACACTGAGAATCAGTAACCTCCACATTTAACTTAATCCTATCAATTACTTTTTGATTTCAAGCTGTAACATATTATCAGACCAACTGCTGAATGTTTCTTTTAGCTTAGATAGATTCCCTATATAAAAAGGTGGTAGAAAGACGACATCATTTTATTTACTTGAAATAGTATTACGCAAAGTATCAGATCTGCTATACAGCACATCTAACCCGCATGACGCATATGGAAAAGCTAGTTAGGAAAGCAGGTCTTTCAGTCCTGTAATATGCCAATCTCTTTCTATGAGATCCTTGATACCCTGCATCTGGACAAGATTAGAATCAGGGATACTACAGTTTTCCACTGGAACCAGAGTATGCCTGGTCTTTCCTTCCCAGAGCTACCTATATGATATGCAGAAAAGTGCAAAACAAGCATATCATCACATGCAAGGTCTACTTTAAATGCAATGAGCTGATCCAGAGGACAAGACAATATTGGCTTTTTTTTTTTTTAACTTCTAGCTGCAATAGTAGGATGGCTCTGTGCACATCATTCCAGCCCGGAAATCATCCCATCAGGAGATGGAAATTTGCTTCCTCCTGTGAACCCCTTCTCCCATGGCAGCAGTGAGACATAGAGCTCTATTCATATATCAAGAGTTCCACTTCTAAGCACTGGAATCATTTTTCTTACTTATCACATACAAAATAGGAAAATGAAAAATTAAAGGCCTCCTAACCCAGCAATCTGACTTCATGAATATGACTAACCCCATGAGATTAGTCATATATATAATTATCAATTAGGATTCAAGCACTGAAAGCCAGTATCCAGTAGTCTAATGTAAAACGTTTTGTTTAAGAGACAAAAGCTCTGATCTCTGATACAGGAAAAGATTTTCATGCTATGTATGTAAGTGGTAAATCTCATTTCTCCCAGTGTGTAATTCTAAAGCAGACCGCCAGCAACTAACTCCCTGTGAGCCCTTCTGAGGGACTGAATCTCTCTTTTGTGTTGAAGTGTATTTCAGGTCTCACTGGAGCAAACAGCAAATAACCCTCATCTGAATGCAAATTGATATAAAGTCTTTTGCGTCGTTCATGGAACAGAAATAGTCTTATGAGGCAAAAGTAGTCCAAAAAGGGAATTTTTTCATCTTTAAAGACGTTTTGGAAAAAAAATCTGCTAGTTATTCCAGTGAATAATGGGAACCCCCACACCTGCCCTGTTCATATTCCACTGTCTTGCATAGGAGTGTGATGCAGCTGTAAAGGATTACAACCCAAGCTTGCAGTTTTGCACAGATAGTTATATATATGTATATACAAATATATATATAGTTTTCTATATGGTGTGCAAACAGCCAAAATTCCTCTATAGTAAAATTTGCATGTTCTAAATACATTAATAAAATCTTAACAGAACTGGTGATTTTCATCTTTAGCAATAAAAGTTACCTTAAATTGCTAAGTAAGCTTTGTAGAATCCTATTCTGAGTTCTGTAGAATCCTATGCAAAGGAATCTTAATCCTTTGCAATTTTAAATTATGTTTTATAGCACCGTATTGGATTACTAAAATATTTAAAGCCAATAATCCCCAGCTGCTCCAAAGAATAGTTTCTGAAATGTAGCCATATTTTTCTATAGCAGCTTTGCGATTCAGTATTAGGAAACCACAAAGAACCACAAAATGATGGTTCTTTGAAAACAGAAATCATTTTGCAGGAAAGAGGAAGAAAATAACTTCTTGATGATGTGATATATCCTTCAGTATCTACCTCTGAAATCATCATGGAAGGAAAGTATTTTCACCAGACTTGATTTAATTTGTACTCATTCAAGAACAGTGAAATTGCCATTTGGTGTTCCTCATACAATGCAGAAGAAAGTAGGAAGACAACTTAGTACATTATGAAACGAATGACATAGAAATAAGCCTGAGAGAGTGATATTAAAAGGTTTGGGAAATGAAAAATGGCTGTAAACAGAGTTTTACATTTACTTGCTGCCCTGGGGAGATCAACTTAAGATAAATGTGACAGAGACTGTCTGCTTTTAAGCGTAAACTCTAAAGGAAAACAACCAGCATAAGAAAGGTAGTTATATTAAAGAACATGGTGATTGATAGAGTCAATTGAAGCAATGACTGAGCTCTTGGTAGAGTTTATTTTAAATAGTAATTACATTCTTGTGCATCTCAGTCAAAATTGGAATTCTCTTAATTTCCTGTAAACTCAACGCCCGGTATAGCTGCAGCGTATGTCCATGCTAGTTTCAGTATAGCTTCCTATTTATGTAAGTGGTTATAAAGGACACCTTAAGGAAGAAATAAATGACATCTAACATCAACTGAGTTCCACCTACTAATACTATGCTCATGTGGTAAGCTAACCCTGAATATTCATTTTTCTCTAAGAACTCATAAATAACACTTGTATTGTGACTGAGTCTTTTTGGTTTATAACAAAAATAAGATAGAAATTCAAGATTAAAGAATGATAACTGAGAACCTAGCAAAAACTAATGACTAGAGGCAGGCCTGTCCAGCGACCAAACCAAGCCAAAACTAATTGCAACAAATGATTATTTTCTGCTCTGTTCTACAACCTCTTGCTGAAGGGCTAACAATCTCCACACAATCAGAAGTCTAAACTGAATCTGTAGTGTTGTATTTACAGCTTTATTTTGAGGCAACTTTAGCAGTGCTGTTGAAATGCGGGACTATTATAGCATGTTCTGTGGTCTTTATGTAACAGAAGTCAATACTAAGGAACACGAAAGCTGCAGAACAGCTTTCTCTACAATACATATCATAGTGCCAGGGTGTTCTGATTATTCTGGTTAAAGTCCTGCTAAGTGGTGAAACCAGCTACCCAAAGTGGGTATTGCACAGTTTCTGCATACCCCATCCACACGTGGAAGCATGTGTGGTTGGTAAACCTACATATAGAAATAACTTAGAATGGAGTTTCCTGTATAATTTTATTTCTCTAGAATAACAAAATACTCTAAAAATTACTTTTCTTCAAAGAAAAGTCTTCTAGCTGTGATGGAAATAATTATTTCTGCAAAATGTCTGAATGGGGAATACATTATTCTGCTGAATCTTTAATCAGTTTGTTCACTGCAAAAAGCTTTCTTCTGTAAAATGTTTTGCCACTTTGAATATAATTCTACAAGACTGCTTGATCCCCCTGTCCCCCTTCAGTTTGACCTCCCCTCAAGTAGGGAAGCGTCTGAGAAAAGATCACCACTTCAGAAACACATGTAAACCACCTTGAAAAGACAGCAGTTTGCTTACGTCTAGCAAGCAGAGTGACTCTCATTTAGAGAGGCTCAAGTAATTAGATTCTCTGTAACACTTATCTTTATAAAACTTGACAAGTTAGTGAATTACCTAGAGTCTCTTTCATTTTCAAATACATTTGATAAAGAAAGAAATGTGAGAGCTAAATTTCTAATCAAATTCTCTTCCACAGCTTTCTTGGAGGTGCAGAGGGAAGGGTTCACATCCTTCAGCCAGGCACACATGTAAGGTTCTCTCTGATCATTTGCTTAACTGTTCCAGTTTAGAGCAAATTTCTTCCATAAAGAGCCACTTTGAGATATTTTGAATGAACAGTGGAATCAATAATTATTTTTTTCTTACACAGATTGTGAAGAGACTACTCTGACTCAACAGCATGGGGCAACAGAGTATTCAAACCCATTCCTAATGCAGTGGCAATAGCTGTAATACAGGAGACCGTCACTGTTTAGGTACCAAATGAGACACTAACGCAGAAAGAATCAAAACTGCAAATTTAGCCAATTCTTTTAAATCCATTAAATCATAAGATTATCATTCAAACAACATTTTCATGAGTATTTTCTGAGATGCCTTGTTGTAAGCAGTCAGCATAGAGTATTTCCACTTAAAAAAAGGACACACATGGAAACAAAATAATACCTGCGTTAGATACAACTTTCCCTTTGGCTCCCTGTGCATCATGATCTGCTCTCAGCATAAATCAGAGGAACCATTAGTATTTTCAGTGCTCCAAGTGATGCAATCCAGAGCTGTAAGGACTAAAACGTAATTCCCTGTATTATTATGGAAAAAAAAAAATGCAATGAGGTGCTAAGGTGCTACATGTTAGAAGCTAAGCGTATAAATAACTCAAAATAAGGCAGGGTTGCCAGCTTGCTATTAAAATTTGTTTTTCATGAAGTGATATATTTGCCAAAAAAAGGGCAAATGATTCAGTATATTTGGCATTAACACAATTCATTCCATGTCAAATTATATATTTCTAACTGATCATATGAAACACTAATACATCCCTGAGACTGGGGATTGGAATTATTTGTAACCTATAATTACAGATGATTGTGACAAAACATTTCTATGCTTTCAGTAAATACCACTAACAAGAGCTGTGAAACAGCAGCTTACTGTATTTGGAGGCCTGTGATATAATGCAGAAGAGGCACATGTCAAATATCTCAAACATACAGTTGTTCTTGCATTGAAAACCCTGGTTTCAGAAACTGATTTTTCATAGAAAGCTGCTCATGGGAAACTGGCAAAAATCGGTACTTTTTTCATTGGAATTGTGTTACTCATAGCTGAGGCAATGAATCAGCTATGATTAGATATATTCTGGAAGTGAATTACAAGCTTTGGTAATATGACGTTGAGGGTAAATTTTGATTTTAACAGCAATAATCAGGATTTGTGGCGTGTATCTACATCTTAGATTACCAATCTTAGATTACCAGTGTCCTTATAAATTAATAAGACAACAGGAAAGCATTTGTGTGTGTGGCCAGTCAGGTAAAGCTTTAGATTCTAGATTGGTAACATGGCTTTCCCTCTAATGGAGAATAGTGAAGTGTTACTTACAACTGGGCTTGTAAAAAAAGAAAGGGGAAAATAACTTGACACTTGCTAGAATTGCTGGATTGAAAACAATATAATTTTTGGATGGAATGTCGTCAATACTAGGCAGATAAAAGAGAAAGAATTTATATTCACAGAATAAAAACAGAGGCCAATAATAATAAGAAGAAGAGTTGACATACATGTATACATTAAAAAAGTCTGAAGACTTCAGTCAAAAGAGTGGAATAATACTTCCCCCTCCCCCTCCCCCATTAAACATACCCTAACGTTTAGCACATTTAGTACAAAAATGTTATCTTCAAAAAGTTGCCGGGGTGATATCACTATTTCACTCTAACCGATTTCCTTTGAAGTCTCCTATAATGGTAATTAAATAAATTGCTCTTGGAGTTCTTATGTTTTTTCTGGAAAAGGAACTGTTAGGGTAAAGAGAGATGAGAGTGTCTGCCACCAAACATAATCTTTCTAAATACATTTGTACTTGTTTCATTTATTGGAAAAATGATGGAATACATACAAACTCCGGACCTTTTTCATTTTTTAAAAGGAAATTTCTACTTGACAGTTGAAATAAGAAACAAACTAAAATGACTGTTGACAGTGCTGGGAGTGTATAGAGAAAAAAAATGGAAGTTATGAGTCAATAGAAAGCTTTTAGAGACCATATGTGTTAAGCCCAAGAGAGACAGTGTGAAGTGGAAGCCCAAATTACTGTCTTAGAAGTGAGTAGGTGGTGGACAATATGAAGGTGACTGAAAGCCTAAGACTAATGCATAAATGTATGGTATAAAATGGTATTCTCCATGCAAGCAGAAATACATCATGTTTTTTAGAGCATGAAGAAGAAAGTTCTCTGCAGAGTAACTCAACAGTTCAAATACCTCTAACCTCTGTGTATCCTATTAGACAAAGAGAAATGGGCCTTTCACAGTTCCAATCAGTTTTCAGATATGTAACAATGGTTTCATGTGTACTTCTCCTCTTGCTTAGCAAGCCAAGATAAAATTGTTAGTCACGGTGTGTTGACTGTACCATGAGTTGAGTTTTGTTTCTGTTTTTCTTCAAATACATTTCTTAAACTTTGCTAAAGATTCTCCAAAGTGGAAACTGGACATATGCCAGCCAAGCAGCCTGCGGCATCCACTGATCTAATCATCAAAACCGACTGCTAGAACCTCGGCCTTGTTTTCTGGTCTAGCCTGGTACCTCAGACTCCAGAGAATCTGAACACAGTACTTGCTGGTTTTGCTGATGTTACAGAAAATCTGGAGGTTTTTCCTAGAAAAGCATATGTAAAACTTCAGAGGTATTGTTTTCCTTAGTGAATAACAATGAACATCCCTGTCTTCTTTTTCCTTCGAACCTCTACAGTAAACAGTGTAAAGTCAAATAAGACTAACCCACATGGATCAGTACTTGAATTTCTTTGTGTTTTTTTTTTTTTTTTTTTTATGTTTTACAATGTCACATCCAGGGATGATGATGTGCTGTTTTTCTACAACACTAACCCTGTATTTTCTTGATACTCTGAAGAACAAAAACAATATTTTGAGCACAAAAACTCAGATGAGAGAGCAAAGAGGAAAAGGAATGATTTGGTACCATTTGTCCTTCGCCTACGACCAAAAACAGCTTCCTGGAAATCCAGCGGTCAGAGCACTAGACAGGCACCAGCTGGAGAAAAGGGATCTGGGGATCCATCCAAGAGCTGGGAACATCCTTCTGAACAGACAGTCATACTCCTTGTTCAAATGCAGTGTCTGTCAGGGCACACATTGCCTTAAAAAATGTACTGTGATTTTTTAAAGCTATTTGTGCAATTTTTGTGGACCTCTTTTAGGTTAAGCTTCAGTAGGTGAGCTCAGATATATACCCAAGGAATGAAAAACATATATTAGAAGTAGGTAGAACTCATCATGAAGATCATATGCAGGTAGTATCATGCTGCATTATTTGTAAACACAGCTATAGCTAAACCCAACTATAGCATGCATGACTATGTAAAAATAAAAATGGTAATATAAATATTTTCTAAATGTCTGTTTAATAGTGGAAGCACAGAGCCATGAAGAAAGAGAAAGATGAGAAGTTCTTGGCTTTGCATGTAAGTTTTCTTCCTTCGACCTGGATGGGCTGCACGTGCAGCAGCATAATAAACTGATGGAGAAATCAAGCAACTAGTCTATAACCTGGGCATAGCACAGAAGTAACAGCTCACAGGCAAAGTGGTTCACCTGAACAAAGGACGACTGCGGAACTGAACTAAAGAAAACTGAGCCCGTGCTGAAAGGAATTATCAGGATGCGGGGAGCAGAAGTTTAACCCAGATAATGCCTGGGCCAGCAGCACACCAACCTCTGCTCAGGAAAGCTGGTTTTGGCAGTTTTTCCAAAAAGCCATTATCATTCTATTCCTTGCTGAGAAGTTTTCCCACTTAAATACTTAATTAATCCTTATATTTGTTAAACAAAAGTACTTTTTTAAGCAAATCAAATTGCTGTTGGTCTACAAGAAAAAAAGGTAATTTCATTTTATGCAAGGTTCCTTGAAAACATAACTACTGTATGATATTGTTTATCCTGCAAGCTGCAGAGTAGCAGTAGCCACTTGGGCACTGGCTTCATTCACTCTGAAGCAGCACAACACAGTCTTTGTTGAACTTGCTTTGGAGTGAGTCATTGTGATTCACTGAAAAACTGCTCCCTGTGATAGGGCTGTTCTCTCCTATGCCTTATGCAGGGGAGAAAGGGAGAGAAGACAAAAGCAGCACCTTTGGACATGTAAACAGAAGACAGTAATGAAATTTGCAGTTAGTACCCAATCTTGAAATGAACAGCTCATTAGTGAGTGTTAATTGTTCATGCAAACACATTCCCTTTAAAAACCAAGAGCAATAGTCTGCTCTCCAACATACTGCTGCTCACGCATGTTGCCTGCAGTGAAAGTATGAAAACAGCTCGAGATTTCTAGGGAGTCTTTTGGTTGGTTGGCTATTTTTGCTTCGTTGCAGCCTTAGATCGCAAAATATAGCTTATAGCATGAAACTTAGCCAAGATAGCCAGGAGGCCTATGACCAGCGACCAGACATTTGAGGTTACATAATCTGTTTTTCTACTCTGGGAGGATGGGAGGCCAAATATACAAGTTTCCCCTGCAATAGTAAGTATAAGCTTGTAAAAGCACAATGAGATCAAATTCCAGAACCATCACTTCTCAGTATTTTAGGCTGTTTGCAAAAGGAGATCATGTTCATAAACAGAACCAGAGAATACCTTAGAGGGTCAGACCTGAATTTGATTCCAAATGTTATATTGAGTCAGACTTCTCATTTTCTGGCCTCTATGTTATCCCGTTGAATTCATTAGAAGGTTGTGGCTACTAGCCAAAAGTAATAGTTAATGTATCCCAGAGCCTATATTGTTTGAAATATCTTCTGAGACAGGAATTTATAGCATTGCTATAATAAAACTCATATTTCAGTGATAAAATAGAAGCATGCGTACTTGCCATGCATACCAGAATTATACAGAAAATCCAGCCACAAAACTTTAAGGAAATAAGGAAAATATGCAGCAACTTCTAGAAAGAACCCATTAAGACTTGGTTATACCTTGAAGAACAACCTTAAGCAAGAGATAAATCACAAATGATGCTACACATGTGGCTGCAATGGACCTAAAAGAAATGCCACTTAATTACAAATCTGAGGGTTTTACCATGCAGGAAGATAGCAATTTCAGACTGGTCTGAACACTTACTACCTTAGACAAGAAAAGATGGGATAAAGTCATGATTCTGCCCTCATTTTGCCCCTCCATGCCTCTGCCCAGCTCTGAGTTTTGTTTTTTCTTTGTTGTGTTCTAGTGTAGTCTCTTTCATATTAGGTACATTATTACACATTCAAAGAATAATGAAATATGTACTTTCCATGTCAAAAGAGTGCATGTTAATATTCAGCAGAAATTACAAAGTATTGCTTTTACAGACAAGAAACTATTGCTTTTTTCCTGTAAAGGAATAGAAGTACAGACTTAGCCTAAAACCTTGGAACAAGCCTTCATTTATGAGACAGGGGAATCATTTTTATTCCACTGCATGAATTCAGTAGGCTGCCACAGGCCAGTCATAATCTGTTATTGTTTCCCTGCAACCTTGTACTATTAATTTTTCTTTTTAATGAACTGTCCAGTCTAGTTTAGCTATGGGAACTATGACGGAACTGCAATATAAATGGTTTATGTCATACCTTTGTCAAAAGGCTTTCCCCTACAGCACTAGAATATAATTGAAAAGCCATTTTAAAATAAAGTAACTGAGTGGTTGCAAATGCAGGTTGTCAGGAATAAAGTGGGAAAATCCTAAGCAATGTATTAGATTTTACCAATTGCAACTTGTATGACTTTATTAGTGTTTATTCAAATTACTAAAGCTACATAAATTGAGTATGTTTGCATGGCTATATTAGCAAGTACTCCCTGAGAGATACTGAAGCCATTTTTAAGAAGTTTTTCTTCAACTGTGATTAACACTGCAGCCATAGGTTTGGTTAACTGTTTCAGAATAACTGAATACGCTGAATTTCATCTTGGTTAATGGCAAAAAGAATATATCCATGTTTGAGACAGCAAATGAGCTAAGTAGAACTGAAGACAGCTTTTGTAGCGTATGAAATCTTGAATGGCTAAGTATACAGTAGTCTTTCTATATATAAAATACGTGTGCAAGACATAAATTTAGTTTTTCCTTTTGTTTAGATTTTCTAGTCCTCTATACTCTTTCTACTGTTATTACTACTATTACGGTTATTACTCTTATGAAAGCCATAAGAGACGAACTGTAAAGAGCATTTATAGTAACAGCTGACATCAGTTTTCTCAATAAACATATAATGAGTTTATTACAAAAGCAATGTGAAGATTTCTGTCAATATTTTTCCTGAGAAATGTTGATTTAGTTGTTGTTGGTTCACACTTCCTACCTTTAAAAATAACTACTGAAATGTTGTCAGAAATTAATTTTTTTTGGAACATGTATTGCACAACTAATACCAGAACACTTCAAGTTGCTTTGACTCACAGGGTCTTGGACTTCTGGTGAGTGTTTTAGCCAAAGTATGAGCCTTTCCATGCCTTTTTCGTCCCTTATGGCCAGTCTGCAATTTGTGTAGTGCAGTCATTCCTTAGAAAAATTCTCCTGCCTCATGAGAGCCTCCAGTTTCCTGCAACACAGCCCAGTGAAAGTGCTCCAGCGTACAGGGCAGAGCACACTGCAGCCCAAATAAGGCTAGGATTTCCCAGAAGGCTGGGAAAAGGCAAAGATGAGTCTTTGACAATGCATTGTTTTCAGCATTTGAATGGAAACAATTTTTTTTGTCAATAAGACCTGAGTTTCAGTTCTTTTAGAAAGCATGGTGATTTGTAACAAAATAATGACTCCTCTGGTATGTTTCACCAGGATATACATCTTACACCATTCTAACAATGTTTCCTAAGGTGCTTGGAAATAAGCTCAAGCAGGTCTTCGAGAGCATCAACAAAGCAGAGGTAACAACTTCAGAGTCTAGCTCATTACACCGAATGCATGCAGTGAAACTGACACAAACAAATTGTTCTTGACATTTGACTCTCAGGCCATGCTTTAAGAAAAACCTTTGGATTTGATGTACTTTGGAGCATCATCCCACTAAAATCAAAGATTTTGCACTCATATATGAGCCTATTTCATTCAGACTTGTAATACCTAAAATGTATGCCATGTGAATCCTGCAGATACCCTGTTTGTTCTGTGTTGTAGTTTTGCAGGTTAAGATTTCAAAAATTCAGGTCTTAAAACTTATAGAAATTGCTACTCATATTGAAATAAAGTGAGATGTAATACAGGTTAAAGCAGGCAATTGGAGATGTAATATTTTCTGGTATGGAGGCCTCATTAAACATGCTAGCACTGTAATAAGACAGGGCAATTCTACACAACTGAAAATTATTCTCATTTCCTTACGGCATTTGTGCAGAAACAAAGCAAGAATGCAATTTTATTCCAAGATCTACCATGTACACAAGTAACACTGTATTTTTCCTATTACAGTCTAAGTTTACTATGAGATAATTAAAAACTAATAAGAAGAAGGATGTTTTATCTGAAAAAAGACAATTTAAAAATAGTACAGCACTGAATTTATAAATCCAGCAAGTGAACCTCAGTTTTTCATCCTATACAAAAGATTTTTACTTATGGCAGTATTCCTTTTTGAGAGTATAATGGATTGACCCCAATGATTGACCATTCAGATAAAATTCTTATCGGAGACATATAATAGAGAAGAAGCTCATCAGTCATGCCTACTCTCAATCTCATTAGAACTTCAGTAAGCACATCCCATGCAGCACAGGAAGGAAATGTCTAGTCAGGATATTCCCACTTAAGGGAACTGCTGGGCATATTTTGTGTGACTGAGCAGCCAAGTCTATGTCACAGCTCCAGAGGAGCTCAGAAATGCCTTTTCCTCTGCACTGTCATTCTTTGTTCCATTAACAATAGTTAAACATGAATATTTAGCTGTAAACCATTTGATTATCTGGATACTGTAACAGGAAATTTGCATTCCTGAACAGGCACAGCTGGAAACAATTTAAGTAAGAAAGATTCTTCAAAGGAAGAGAAGAGAATTTAAGAAGCATATGGATGCCCAGGTTTACATGATAATCAACAAAAGCTGCTTGTTCCTCCTCTTTTGTAAGGAGCCACTTCACACTCCAACCAGAGGGAACATCCTACAGTCACTCCCCAGGAAGCTTGCTTTCAGAAATGATTTGGTTGAACTCTGAAATGTAAAAATGCCTACGAAAATAGACACAACGTTTTGTCAGATAAGACAGGGAAAAAAACCCCACGACCTCAACTGGAGACTCAGTTTATTAAATTCAGTTATTTCCTGTACTAATGACAGTGGAAGGTTTTCCTTTAAGGTTTTTCTTCACAGTTGCTTGATTTGTTAAATCTGCTTGGAAGTGTAGCTCTGAACTCAATAAAAAGAAGAGTAGAACAAGGCCTGAACCAAATCATAAGGAAGTGACAGAAGGGATGAACTGAAGAAACAGGAATGAGGAAATACACATAGCTGTGCATGGAGGAGATACTCAATGAAACTGAAAGCACAACCAATTTAAGATGTTTTTACTGTGTCTTTTTGATGCTCACATATGAACTTGAAGCCTAGTTTGGAAGTCTCTGGTTAAACCAAATCATCTTTAATTTCACTCAATTGAAAAGCCATATCTGAAAAAGAACAGAGCACTGCTTGCAAAATTTGGACCTTGTGCTCAGTGAATGACAGGACATCAATCTCACATTCCTAATGAAGAAGCAAAGTTCCTCACACATTTCCCAGCTAAAGTAAATTGAATGTTGTTTGTATCACTGTCAAGTACATCCCAATACCTTAACAAGTTGGTGGAGATCATTTACACATATTCTGTATAGCTGCTCACAAGAATGATGAACTATACAGCGGATTTGACTGCCAGAAATGGAATTATCACCATTCAAGGACATTTCTACTGAAATGAAGCTTCTGTCAAGCAGAACTTGAGTGCACTGAACGTGAAAACTGTGAATGAGACAGCTAGACAAAGAGCCTTCATATCCTGCCTTTGTAATCTTTATCCAAGACAATTCAGATGGGATTGTGCATTTGACTGTACAAACGGTACCATTTATATATTTGTTACCTATTACATTTACTCTATCCCTCTGTTAATTTTAAAAAAGCATGGATATTTCTGTAGGTGGACAGTTCTCACCTCTGAAGAATCACTGGTTTCAGCAATAGCAAAACTTTAAGTCAAAGAGAGTATGGAAAGTTTAAGGCAGCAAGGGCAGCAAATATAACTACTTTAAGGTTTGGGGTTTCCGGTACTGCCTCATTTCCACACTTCCTGCAGCCACCTTCTCTGAAGCTTAAGTCACCACCAAATTCTTCTTCTAACCCATGTTTGAACAGTTCTATTAAGCTTAGAGGTATTGTGCAAAACATCAGAGAAATAAACCAAGTATGGAATTAATCACTCACTCACATGCATCTTTTTCACTGATGACATTAAACCTACATATTAGAAAATGTATTACATTTCTGTTCTTCATTGCTACATTGCTGTGAGTTTTCAAGAGGTTCTCTGATGTTCCAAACAAGAAATTAAATAAGTGTGATTCAAAAAATGCACGTTATGAAGTCATGCCTTAAAGGCGCAGCAGGACACTCCATGTCCTACATCATCAGCTGTCCTGAGCTCAAGACCGATGGATAAACTCCATGAAACTGCATGAGATACAGTAGCTGACAGCTCACAACAAGCAAGAGATTAGTCACAGCAGAAATTCTCCCTGTATTGCACAAGCATTGTAGGCTGTAGAGAAGAGAGGAGATAAGCATATCCGACTTGTTATTCAGAAGATCACACAATTGGATGTGCTACTTACTTTCACCCACTGGAAACATGTTGCCAATTTGTGTAGCATATTCCACACATTTGAAACGCCACTTAATGATACGCTGAAGACAATGCAGATGAAAGCTTTGTGCTGCCACTTATCCCGTACTTCAGCTCTGGCTGCAAAGAACGAAAAACTTCATTTGAAATCCAAGGCATTGTCAGTACCATAATAAAATTTAAAGTCTAACCTGCAAACTATCCCAGTAACCCAAAGAGAGTTTAAAGAACAGTAATTCAATAATCTTTACACATAAAGATCAGAATTAATAAATAGCTTTTATCTTAACAGACTATTGCAAGAATGCTCCCAGCACTAAAATGCTGGAGGCCATCTCAATATGCTTTCACATCTCTTTTGTGGTCTCCAAGGAAAAAAAAAAGAAACGAATGAAGAAAGGAAGAAAGGAAGAAAGATAGATTTCTATGGAAAAATATGTTTTGGGAATATCATCCCATATAAGGCACACTGCAGGGAAAAAAAAATAAATAGGAACAGCTGCAGATACCAATAGCCAATAGGATGTGCTTTGAACACTCGTAAGTGCTCTAAAGGCATATCAGAAAATTAGTATTTTTACCATTATGGGAGAGAAGAGAGTAGATTGTTTTACTGAGTGGAACTGGCACTACAGTGGGGAATAGGATAAGACATTTGAAAAAGAAATAGATTAAGAGGTGCCTCTGAAAGAAGTTCATCAGTTTCAGTGGTCAACATTCTTTCCTAAATGGGATGGCGCACTGAGAAATTCTGTACAAAAGGCACAGGAAGAAAGACAAACTGGCTACATCACTTCTTATTAAGTGAAGTGTCTCTTCTGCATTTAAAGAAGTTCAGAATGCTCACAGTTTCAGTGGAGCAGACAGTCATCGTTTCATATGTTTCCAACAATATGTTCCCACGCAGGTAAAAAAAATACAGTTAACGTGACTAAATGCCAGAGAAATACTCTGCATGATTTACTGTTGTGTACCAGTGTAAATACCGTATTTATGATTCTCACTTGATACCTTGGTAGTACTAATGAGTATTAAGTTAATCCTTTAACTAAGATTCATTTTAGCCAGGGAAGTCAGGCTAGGTTACCCAGGGCTTTCAGACTTCATCAGTGATAAATTTTAGGAGGAATTACTGCAGAATAACCTCTGCAATTTGGGTTTTCACCATATAAAATATTTTTATGTACATCCAAGTCCATAATTTTTTGCAGTATTAAGCTGCTAATGCTACCTCTTCTAGATCAATCCTCAATTTTTCACTCCCTCTCACCCCCATTAAAGCAATCAGGTTTTACTGGTGATGAATAGTTCAGCAGCAGAGTAGGTAAATTTCAAAGTTGTTAGCAAAAGCATTCAGGAGAAATTAATAGGCATTTTCTGAGCACTGGATATTAAATACTGCAATATTACACTTAAACATACTTCACACTTAATCCACCAAAGGGAGACATAAAACCATGTGGCTTCTACTGTCAGTTGTGACTGCAGATATGTTGACTCACTGTCTTCAAAATTTGTGATATATGTTCAAGCAAAAACATTCCAAGATAGAGCTGATGAGCTCCAAGAAATGAGGAATGTTCTCTGTGATGACAGTTGCCAATATACAAAGCATGTGCTTTATTAAAATGCTCGACACACGTAACATTTATGCAATTCCCTATGAAGCACATATGGCATTTTAAATATGGTAATTCTGGAATCAAATTCTTTTTTTCTTTCACGAAGGACCTTTTGAACCGATTCGCAATTCATCTGTGTGAAAGACTACAACTGAATAAACTTTCTTATTTTGATAATTTGCTCCTTATCTTTACAGATGACATCTTTGCAAGTGACATTGCAGTTCAAGGCTTCTGCTGAAGATAATTGAAGTTGCCTAGATATGTATTTCTCAGAATACCCTTTTACATATCTCCACGGTCTAATTTTTTTTCAAGATCTGCTTTTGCTTTTAAAAGCAGCAAATGCTGTTGGTAATAGATACAACTACTCTTCAGTCTGACCTGCTCCATTATTATGTTTTTTCCTCTGTGTATACCTGAGCATGAGACAGTGAAGTGCCTACATATGTAATAACTGAGCCGTCAAATAAAGGTTCCATTTTTAAATTACTTTGCATTTAAAAAGACGTGGGAGGTTACAAATCAATATTTTTTGTAGTACTAATCATTACTTGAATCAAATAAATCTTCATATTAACATCAGGCAAGGGGAGAGAAACTCTTGCAGATATCAGTTTTCATGAGAGATGGGATTTAAGACTGCTGAATGATATCCATCATTAATATAGCACAAAAAAAATAGTTCAGTTCATTAATTTTAATACACAGGCATCAGATATCATCCCTTTTTCTGTATATTATTTGTCTTATTTTCTACTATATTTGAACATGACCAGTAATACAGACTGCATAACCTTTAAGAAAGGGAGAAAAGCCAAAAGGAAAACAACTGCTGTATTTACAGAAGACTGTTGCAAAGTCTTGTTATAATCATTAAAAATAAAATAAAATAAAAACCTCAGAAAAACAGCCATTAAACAGTTCTAGTGCTCCAAATAGATTTGACACAGTGGCATTTTAAATCGACTCTTCTAACAAGATTTTTTTTGGTAAAATAAGCCATGTCTTCACAGTCGTTTTATACAAAGTGACAACTCGAACAATTTCTGAAATGTTGCTGGTTAGGGAGGGAAAAAAAAAACCCAAACCCATTGTCACTATGGTAATTATTTCACAATGCCTGATGTTAAATGGGCAGTCCTGTGGCCTAAGAGGCAGCTGAATCCTGCATTGTCCTTGCATGATAAAAAGATTTGAGGGTCTGAAAAGCAGAGGAACGGAATCTCACAGCTTCTTAGACTTTGCACTGAAAGGGCCATTGTAACATCATCATAAATCCTGGGCTCCCCAGGCACTTGACAACTAAAGCAGTGGACAATAGAA
>JANHGO010004967.1:0-23888 GCA_024606505.1 Aquila spilogaster
ATGCTCCTGTGGTTCGGGTTATAGTTGGGTACTCTGGAACAGGGCTCGATAATCTGATACTCCTTTTTTTTTTTTTTTTTTTTTTTTTTTTGTACACTGAAATCTCTTGGTACTGCTGTAAGAGCTTTTAAAAAAATCTGTGAACCTTTGAATATTTCTACATCAGTGGTAGGGACTGAATTATCTGAATGTCTCTGATTTCAGCTCATCCCAATTTCCCAAACGCCGATGTTACCAGCTTTCAAAATCTGTTCCCGCAAAGGGGCTTTGACATACCTAAGATACTCAAGTATTCTTCATGTTTGCTGAGCTCTTATACAGCAGTGTCAACCCATACATCTAAGATCCAAGAGAGCACAATGAAAAGTACAAGAGGCTTTACAAGAGTGGGCCCTTCTATGTAAAATTCAGGTACAGGATATGAGAAAAAGGCCTCCTTTCATGCTGGCTGACAATTTGAATTTAACAGATCCGCTACAAATTGAAAGCCAGGTTTAAAAAGCAAGCAGTAAAACTTGCCATGTGTTTTATGATGTAGCTTGCTAGGACACTGCCATTCCCTGCTTACGCAATCTCCTAATGTACCCAAAAAATTCACTAGGGATTTTAAAAAAAACCAAAACACCAAACCTTTGTTGTAACAGTAGTGCCCGATTCAGAAAGAGCAGTTACAGAATGTATTCTTTTATTAAGTCTAGTAACCTAATTTTTTTGTAATTCCTTTGCCATACAGTGACCGATAATTTATAAATAAATGAAGGACATGATTTAAAAGGATGTTTATGCAAGCTATACTCAGTATCTTTATTCAGTGGATGGTCAATTCTAAGTGTTGTGACAGGTCTTTGCAACTTACAGCTGTGGTTAAATGCAGCTTTATTATACAGGGTGATGTATGTGGTTTGTACCTTGACGTTAATTGAGCTGTACAGAAAAGTTAGTAAGTGAAGGAGAAATGTGGCTGTATGTAAGGAACTATGTAGGTATATGTATAGTGATATGAGTGCATGTGCACATCTTTATATATGTGTATATATGTATCATTTATTTTTCTGGCCCACAGTTTCTGTATATAATCTCCCACATTTCACATGTAAGTGTAGCTTAGTTTCTTTGTAAAATTCAAGAATGAACTACTGAGCTGAACAAAAGTAGGCTAACCTACATCAGGTGAATATCCTGCTCCTTTTATTATCTCTTTTTGCCCTAGTGTTCTTTGCCACCTTGGCATCAGCAAAATTCAATCTATTAAAATTGCTGCCTAGCATGTCCTGAAGTCCAGCAGAGGATAAAAACACATTCATGGAAATTGAACTGTTGAAACGTGCTGAAAGGCAGGGAAGGGGTTAGCCAAACATTAGATTTGAGTGTTCTGGTACCATTTGCAGAGCTTCAAGGTGCTGACTTCTTTCAAGGCCCATGGAAGTCAACAAAACTGAAAGCCACTGAGATTTCAGGGGATTTATGTTAGAAGCAGGAGAATTTTTTCTAGATTTGATTTGAAAGAAGGCAGCAAAGTTGGTTTCCAAAGCAGATCGGATTAATATATTGCTTGAACCGGATCTCAGCTGCATCCCCTGCAATTCCTAACAACACTATGCAGTACTCCAGGCTCTCCATTCCCCTGGTAGCAAGGTGAGTGCTGGAGGGGCAGAGGGGGCAGAACGGTGGCCCTGAAGAGGAAGGTGGCCGGTTCCTGTGCCCTATCCAACAACTGCCCAGCAGCAAGGTAGGTGGTGAGCCCCTGTGGACACTGGAACTGCTCCTCAGTCACCACCTAGCCTCTTCATGTCATTTGACTTACTAAGTTCCTCCCCTTTCTTTCTCCTGTTTCCATTTTTCTCTCCTGTGCATTAAAAACCTTCTGTAATAACTGCTGCTTCCTCCAGGAGAGCTGAAACAAGATGCATGAGCTGCGTCCCTTAGTCTCGCCAGAGGCTGAACTTGCTCCAACTGCAGAACGGTCCATTTGGGAGGGAGGACTCTGTTTCAGCACTTGCAGTTTCATCCCCAAACCTGTGGTTTAGCCCAGAATTGTATATTTACTCCCAGTTAAATCAGCTTTTTTATTTACCTCCACGCAACACAGGAAATTCTTTCATTTCTGGAAATAAAATGCATATTAAGGGCATATGGAAAAAACTATATTTCTTGAAATAGTTATCTCTTTTACCAAACAGCCGCCTTTTCTACTTTCACTTTTCAGTATTAAGAGGGCTAGTCTTCTGAGTCAGAGCTTGGTAATTACTCTGTTGAGAGCTAGATTTCAATGTAGGATGAAACAGTCAATTGTGTTTCCTGTAACTGTTCTGTGTATGATTTTTTTTTCTCCTCCAACTGAATTTGTGTGGCTTTTCTAGCAGTATGAAATCTAAAACTATTTCTTTTAAAATAAATTTCTGAAGACACTTCAAAAAAGAGCATGGAACAGCTTTTTAACAGTAACCAAGTTATCAACAATTTAAAAAAAATAGAGGTTAAAGCTGTTGCAATTTAATCTGGTTACTGTTTGGCTTCCTGTTGTAGATCCAGGGTATGTTTGGTTGCACATAACCATCCAAGCAATAAATAATTTTTAACTTTGTTTATTTGTAGTTAGGAGCAGAAGGGTAACACCCACAACACGATCACTGGAAACAGCACTACATGCTGTAAGAGATGTTAGAAAGATAATTTTATGCAGAAACGTTTCTCCCTTCTTTCCTCCCTGCCTTTCCCATGTAAAAAGCCATAGGAGAAGTTGAGGTGTGTTGAGATGTGGAAAGAGAAGAGGCCAAGGACCCTGGACAATTTTAGCAGAGTGCAAGGGGTGAGAAAATATTTTCTCTTTCGTGGTTATCATCTGAGCTGTATTGCTGGCTTCACAAAGAAACATGCCTTGACGCCAATGGTTGAACTGTGACTGGCTTATTACTTTTAAATTGTCTCACAGCTGCATCTAGATACCAGTCTGCTGGGGTGTAAAACGTCCTTTGGCTGCAAAAGGATCTTTGTGCATGGATCAATGACAGCGTATGACCCCTGCTGAGTAGCATTTCTTGAGTTTTGGAGAAAGAAAAACAGTGCTTGCTTGGTGTCATCGGGCTGAGGTACTCTATTTGGTATGGCTTGGTTTGAATGATAATTTATGAAGCATGGAAATTTTTGTTTTGAACAATTACGACTGCCAGCTGGTGGGTTATTCTCTGTTTGTTCTAAGTTATTCTTCTTTATTTATTCATTTGCATGTGTGTGCATGTTTTGTATTGTGAATCTATTGTATGCTCATTTTTTCATGAGGCATATTTAGGCTTCTTGCAGTTGCCCAGTGATGACTGCAGTGTTCAGGTGTGCACTTTAATATTAGATCGTAATAATTCAGAATGAATAATTCAACAACAGCTATCACGTGCATGCGCTATAACAGAGAATCCTGCTGTGCTGTGTCAATGTTCTTGTGTCCACTATAATCTTACAGCACTTCCAAATAAAAAATTGGAAGCCAGTTACTTACACACAAAAATAATCTTCACCTCTTCAGCTCTGTTACCACCACTGGCTTTCTGTGCCCACAGAACGTGAGAGGCAAGGATTTGGCAGGTGGTGCCGAGATGAGACTTTGCCCAGAGATTTCCATTCTTTGGTGTGATTATGCAATCACCACGTAGTCCCACTGGCATCAGCAGCTATTATGCAGCAGCTGCATAATCGGGCGTTTATTGGAAGAGGTGGGGAGGAAGAAGACCACGTTTGTCCCCTGTGTTCCCTAATGGTAGAGGATGAAACAATTGGAAAAAGCATTGTGTGATTTTTGATGTGCAGCTGTTGGCCCATGTTTTCTGACTGCTCTGTAAGTCCGACAAGAATGCGATGATGCTAGGAAAATGCTTGGGGAAGAGTGGCTGGAAAGCTGCCTGGCGGAAAAGGACCTGGGGGTGTTGGTCAAGAGCTGGCTGAATATGAGCCAGCAGTGTGTCCAGGTAGCCAAGAAGGCCAACAGCATCCTGGCCTGTATCAGAAATGGTGTGGCCACCAGGACTAGGGAAGTGACTGTCCCCTGTAATTAGCACTGGTGAGGCTGCACCTTGAATCATGTGTTCAGTTTTGGGCCCCTCACCACAAGAAAGACCTTGAGGCGCTGGAGCGTGTCCAAAGAAGGGCAGTGAATCCGGTGAAGGGTCTAGAGCACAACTCTAATAAGGAGCAGCTGAGGGAACTGGGGTTGTTTAGGCTGGAGAAAGGAGGCTGAGGGGAGACCTTATCGCTCTCTACAACTACCTGAAAGGAGGCTGTAGCAAGGTAGGTGTCAGTGTCTTCCCCCAAGTAACAAGTGATAGGACAAGAGAAAATGGCCTCAAGTTGCACCAGGGGAGGTTTATATAGGACATTAGGAAAAATTTCTTCACCGAAAGGGTTGTCAAGCATTGGAACAGGCTGCCCAGGGAAGTGGTTGAGTCACCATCCCTGGAGGTATTTAAAAGACATGTGGACGCGGCACTTGGGGACATGGTTTAGTGGTGGACTTGGCAGTGCTAGGTGTACAGTTGGACTTAATGATCTTACAGGCCTTTTCCAACCTAAACAATTCTATGATTCTATGAAAAGTGATGTTGATGTGAGCCTTCTGGGAATGCAGCCTCACACATTTCCCAGATAAATCAGATTTTAAAGAGCCATTCTCCTTAGGGTCCTCAGTTTGGCCTCCTGTACAGACCTATCTTCCCATCCAGTGACTCCTCCTTATATACCATAAGCCCCCTTGCCATAAACCCCCTTGTGAGTTTTCAAATCACAAGTAATGGGTATTCTGCTGCATCTCAAGACATTTCCTTGCTGAACTGCCAACTTTGAAAAGAAATGTACACTTAGGTGAGATGAATCCCACTGTCAAACTTCAGCTGGTTAAATGTTAGCAACTTGCATAAGCTCATCTTCCAGCATAATGTCAAAAAATGAATGAAGAGAAGCTTCCAAGTGATTCCCAAGAGAGGTGGGATGAATAGCCCTCTGGAAATGCCTCTTTCAATGTGTTAGTGAGGATGCCTAAATAGCTAGTAGATGCTCGACTTGTAGATCCCTAAATTGACTGAGGTTAATCCTGCTCCTTATCACCAGTCAAGATTTGTATAAATTGATCTCCCAGGTATTGGATCTTTTTCTGTCTTTGTTTGCTACAGTCCTCTGCTATCTGAAATCTCCTTGCCACGAAGAATTTACAGACTGGGACCAAATTGCCTTTTAATGTTCTTTTAGCCTTGAGCTTCTTAAACTTCTTACAGTTTGACAGACTTTCCAAAAGTCAGATAAGCTCTGCAGCTCTTGCTGAATGCTTTCCCATCTGCCATTACAATTTTTTTCTGCTACAGGCCCTAGTGAAGGTTATGTTTTCCTCTAGCAGTCTCACCACTGCTAGTGAGATAACAGCTCCCTACTTCTAATTGGTATCTCATCTCCTCTTTATATACTCAAGAATTTCATTAGCTTGCTTTGCCATCATACTGTATAGGAAACTGATGGTGAGTAGTTACTTATTGCATTACTGGCTATTTCAAATGGTTCCAGGATACTCTGTATCAGCAATGCCTACAACAGAACAGTAGAGTGTGAGTTGTGCCGTTACCTGAACCTTATGTCCGTGTTTCTACTACATAACATAAAATGTGCAATCTTAGCATTGTGAGGTAGGAAGGTTGTTGCCCAGGTAGGTGTGCTAAGTTTCAGATACCAAAGCAGAGCATGGTATAAAAAGTCTTCAAGAGCTAGATTACAGCCTGTTGTATATTTGATCTTTGTAATGCATTTGCAAATTTTTACAGAACTATGGGAGAGACATATGTAGAAACTGGATGCAGCACCAGAAGTTTGTGAATCCTTTAATGACCCCTTCATCTTCTCTTAGACAGTCTGCTAGAACCTTGCCAAAGCACTACATTACATGCTGCACTGTGCGAACAAATCTACTCGTGTGCTTCCATGTGGTCTCCTCATACTATGTCAGGTAAGGTGCAAAACTCAACTAGAAGAATCAGTGTTTGCATATGTTGAACCTGGGACTGTTGGGAGCCCAAACCTACAGACCTCCACAGTCCCAGGATTACTGCCTCCTAAATATAAAGGAATATGAAGGAGGTATGATCCTCTAGAAGCTGCAGGATGATACTGGAGGTGGGCGGCAATTTCACACTCTTACAGTATTACAAAATTTTACACAAATTACAATAATGGAAGTATCATCAAATACTTTCAGTGTGGCCCTCAGTAACCAGATAAGCTTTTCCATCTCATCTGTCAAATGGAAGTAAGAAAACTTTACTAGCTCACATCATAAGCACTGTGTGGATAAATATACCACAGCCTATTAAGTACTCATTTACTTCTATAGTATATAGGAGCAGCGCTAACTCCAGCTACAGCCAGTGGTCATGAGAACTGCCTTTAACAAAGATAGGGAAATGCCAGCCAATCCCCTAGCTAATTTTTACTAATTTTGTTTTTTAAATATTCTAGCCTATATTTGCAGGTGAAATTTATTAGTGTAACAAACACTGGAAGATTAAGACTTAAAATGGGAAGATGTAGATTACTTTCATCACTATCCTAATGCTTAACAAGCTCTTTTTTCTGTTACCTCACTTGTCTCTAACTCCTCCAAAACTTGTCCCTTACAGCCAGCATCATCTTGTGGACCTAAGTATAGCTATTGGACTGCTTCAGGTATTTTTACTTTTGCTTTATGTATTCCCAGGGAAAAGACAGGAAGAGGCAACCTGAGCAAGAGTTGGCAAATGCCAAACCAAGTTTATTTATTTTTTTTTTCAATAGCATCACAATTAGGTTGTATTTTTAACACATCCACAAAAATGCATCCACATTTTTGTCTTCGTTTAGTCATTCATGCAACCAGTGGGGCTCTTTTTAATTGGGACACCATTTTTTGTTGTGAGCACTGAGAAGCTTCAGTGAATAGTAAAAAAAAAAGTCAACTGCCCCTCATGTAATTTTCTTTAAGATGTCTTAAAATGCAAATCAAGCAGGTATTTTTCTAGTTCATTTCAGTTGTTAACTTCAGCAGTATATGAGAAGTTTGGGAGGTTTTTGGTGATCGAAAAGGGTGAACTCTGGCTGCTTTCCAATCACAATTTTAGAACTTTTTAGGTGAAACTGTGCTGGAGATGAGCTGTTAGCATAAGAATGATAAAAGGTGCACGGTTCAGCAGCTCCCTGTGACTCATCATTTTCCAGAGATGAGAAGTTGGGAATGCAATAGAAAATAACTTGCCTCCCTCGTCTGTGTGACTGATTAAAATCTGTATCACTAATCAACGCAGAATATAGTTAATGACTGTTTAATTAATTTACTGTAATTTTTGATGAAGCTCACTGCAATTACTTTTCCACATGCTGCTACATGATAGTAATGATTTTCAACAGAAAAAGGCAGCTTGTGTAGCGTGTGTCAGCTCTCAGAGCAGCATCACTTTAATGACTGCAAGGAATTGCTCTAATACAGAATTCAGCTCAGAGATATGATTTGCTACTTACACACACAATTCCCGTAACTATGAAGGCTCCTTTGTTCATGGACTATTCAACTAGTACTAGAGCACCAGTCCTTCAGAAAGAAAAATTGTAGCTGGACCTCGTGCCCTTTTAGGTTTGAGCTCAACAGTCATTGTTCTGCCAGGTGATCGCATGAACTTCTGTGCAAACACTTTTCTGTTGCTGCTTTTAACACTTACTGTAAATGGTTACGTCTCTACAATCGTTCCACCTTTGAGATTCTTTGGAGCCTAAGTAAAGGTTACCAATATATACAAACACCAGGAAACAGATTACCCTATTGGGAAGTAAAGTGAGGTAGCTTATTTATTTCACACATAACCACTTTTTACAGTTATTTTTACCCTCCTGTATTTTACGATGGGTACCCAGTTTCCACCATTTATTCTTCTGATGCTGCTCTGTGGGGGGCTGCATAGTGTTGTGCTGATTAAACTCATTTCTCTGATGTTTAAAGTAACACATCTTACTTGTTCTGTTTTGGGATGATGTTATCACCTGACGTGGGACTAACATCAGCAGCATTTCTAATTGTGTTCCAGTGACATTTGTCATATTCTTGCCATTTAATGTGTTAAACTGGTTTTATCTCTTTAGCATTTCTGGTTTCCAAGAAACTTTTTATAGTGGATTTTGAAGTCTTTTCAGAGGCATGTTCTTCCTGCAGTTAATAGATTTTCTTCACAATTATGGTTGTAGATATCTGTGTATATGTATTTATGACAGTGTTGAGCATGCAACTTCTCCAAAACCTCTTAAGTTCTTGAAAATTGTTTGCTGATTGACATCAGCGTTCTCTCATGACTTTAATAAACAGAAAAATGACTCTAATGTTTCTCAAATTTCAATGCTTTTTAACCTGTTTTGCTTTTGAGACGTGAAACAGCCATATATCAGGTATCTTCCTAATGATGAACAAACTGACCGTGTCTAATTGCTGTCCTTTTCTTGAACTGTGCAGTGAAACATCATTATAAAACCAAGGTCATACAAACACGTTTTATCGCTTTTCTGATGAAATGCCTAATTGCTTGCTGCAGTTGTTTTCGTCATGATCTAATCGGAGAACAGTGACAATAAAAGTAATGATGTGGTAGATTTTGACCTCAGCTCTCACTGCAAATAATTGTCTGACATTGTTACCATTTATGGTCACGCATTCAGCATTATCACATAAGCTTTATGATGATTTCATTACTGTCTGGTATTCCATAGTATGCCATTATTTCATGTAGAAATTTTAGCATACTCTAAAAGATTCTCTGCAACCCCATAAAAGGATTATTTATTACATATGGCTTTTTGTTTAATAATAACTCTGAGAATAATAAATTGGTCTGTACATGATCTTCAGCTCTACTACCTGCTTGTTCCTCCTTGAGTTAGGGAGTTACCTGTTTCTTGATATCCAAAATGCACTTTGGGAGCTGATTTTCCAAGACACTGAAAGCAATGTGATTTTACTTCAGAGACTTTTTTTTTCTTCTTCTTCATTCTCACTTCTGTTAAAAGCACCGAGTGTACATAGATAGTTCTTTTGTAGGTGGTTTTAGTAGTTCTCTGGGGCATAGCCTACTTAAGGTGAACAGTATTCTGTCCATAATTTTCTTTCTTTTTTTTTTCTTTTTTTTCTTTTTTTTCTTTTTTTTGAAAAGTGCTTTCTTTCAGTTCAGAACTCTGAGTTATGTTAAATCTCCTTAGAAATCCTGTTGCAACTTTGCATAAACACAGGAAGGCTTGCCTGTTTAGATCATTACCTCCAGCTCCTTTTTATTTCTTCTACCACTTGCATTATCTTTGACCAATGCTGTTTATTCTCCCTGTTGTTTGCTTGTCCATCTGCCTTATTTAGTCTCTAGAAAACTAAAAACAATTAGTTGAATTTTACCAATGTAATAAAAGTTTTGGTCCCTGCCAGTTAAAGCTTAATACAACTGAGACTGCATAATTCAATAGAACATGGGAGCTACTCAGTGCTTCATACCTCCTTGCTGTTGCTACTCAGATCCAGCTACTCTTAAAAGCACGTCAGAGACAACTAGGCTGATTTTCACTTACATTTGTATTTACAGATCTAAATCAGGAGTGATTTTGAGCGCCTGACTTAGCTTTTTAAATGCCAACGTGAAAGTGAAATCAGCCAGCCTGGACACCTTTGATGTGCTATTGAGAGAAATGGCCAGACTGCATGAATGTGTGTGGGTATGAAGCTCAGCTGTTGCGCTCAGCTGTACTTGCAAAGTGGCTGGGGCTGTTTTAAAGTTTCTCTGTGATACTTCAGAATCTAAATGAGGGCCTTTAGAATAACCTTGCTATTTTATTTTTCAGTGCATATATAAAATATGTGAAACATGCATGTGCTATTACAATTAATGTTGAACACCTGGCACCTAAGAGGATATAAAGGGTAGGAGTTTGTAACTGCTAAAGTAACTACAGAGTCTTTTACAATTAAGTGGTTTCTATTGTGACAGAGAAGATAGAATTGGTTGATAAAACTTGGGATGTCACACTCATTCCTGTGTGAGATGCTATAGTGTTGTGACATTATGCAGTGCAATTGTGGGCTTAATCAGAGCCTTCTGATTTCACACGAATTTTATGCTGCTATCTGCTACTTTAGTAGTGTTATTCTGGATTTGTTATAATGTAGATGAGGTAATGATCTTGCTGCAAAAAAATCTACTCAAAATACATGTGAAAATTTAAATACGGAAGGTGTTCAGAACTGGTTTCCAGTGTTTTTACTAGCTTTCATTTCTCAGGGTGCAGAGTTCATTTAGCAGTACTCTTCAGACCACCTTTTAACTACTCACTTTTGTTCTAATTGCTATTTTCTGACAATTCATTACCACATTTAAGTTAAGTTAAATCACTGCAACTGTACAGTCCATTTAAAAGAAAGACTTTCCTGAAGCTGATGCATGTGACAGTCCCAGTTTGATGGAAAGGCTGAGAAACAGCTAAAATAGGGAATAACAATCAGCCCATATCCAATGAATCTGCAGTTAACAAGAATGTAGAGAAATAAATGTTGCAATATGGGGTCTATACTTTACAGAGCAAAAGGAAAAGGAGAATAAGGCATGAAATGAACAATATATATTATATATGTATCAACAAAAGATGCAGTGTCTATCAATATACACAAAGATTGCCTATATTCAGATTGCGGTGGACAGAAACCTTGCATATTGGCTTAAGTTCACATGCTAATAGTGAATTTCTAAATACAAGGAAGCAAGCAAGCATTCAGTAACTGAAGTATGACTTAAATGCAAATGATAAAAATGAAAAATAAATCTTCCCATTTATTTGCATGAGTAGTGAGGCAAGTAAACAAGACCCAGAGCATTGCAGATTTTGAGGTGTTTGGTTCCAAGCCCACTGCCTGTTTGTGCTGTTGGTCTCCTGCCCCCACATCAAATACGAGGCCCGGCAGAAGGGATATGCAGTGCAAAATGAGTTTCAGCATCTGGCTCTTCTAGGAGCAGAAAGTGATTTCCTTAGCCGTGCTTTTGTTTTTAAGCAATTTCTATTTTTACAGTTATGCAGTTCCTAGCAAATAGACAAGAATATTTAGAAGAAAATATATTCAACAATATCTGTTATTCTAACCCAATGTATTTAAGGGAATGGAGGCACACATATAACAGTAGATGTTGCCCAACACACCTAACATCTGTTACCAGACAGATTCTCCAGATGATAGTAATTCCCAGACAGTTATTTCATAAAAGCACTATATGAGTATTCAATTTTATTTCTTGCCGTCTTTTTAAAAAAACTACTGGTGCTCTGGTTTGCCATATTTAGTCTGAGTGTAATATAAAAATCTAGATAGGGGGCTGTAAATAAAAACTATGCTTTGCCCTGTGATGCAAAATTTTTCATCTTTAAAACAGTATAATTGTATTCCTGTTTAATGTAGCAATTTTGCAAATGTGAATTTGAGATCTCTCATATCTTCACTTTACTTAAAATGGAAGGAGGCAGGTTTTGTTCCCTTTGTTACTGTAAATATCTTGTATCAAGAGCAGCCTCTGCACAAAACCCTCCCACCAACCCAGCGCCTAATGTTTTTGGTGGACTATGGCCATGTTCACACCGTGCAGCTGACCCACTTCAGTGCCAATGTCCCAAGCTAGGTGACACAGGCAAGACTGCATGCGCAGCTCGTAAATTACTGCAGCAGAGGACCTACCGAACGTGAGTATTTCGCTCCAGTGATAGTCTGTATCCCGTTTCAAAATTTGGTATCAAAGGGAATTCTTTCACATAGTCTTTTTAGCCACCAGCAAAGTATTTACTCCCCGTGTTTTTTGCACAGTTGCTGTGGACATGCTCAGTTACCTGCTGGCTTCTAGACTCTGCCAATATTTTTATAGGCTTTTTTCTCTCTTTGTTTATAAGTGCTTTGGTAGTCATTTGAAGAGGTGTCAAGTACCAGGTGAATAGCAGCAGGCTAAAAACTACTCTATTTGTTGTCTAAAAGACAATGTGACCCAGAGGAATTCACAGCAAAAGCAGATTGCAACATCTAATAAGGGGAAGTAAAATAGACTTGCCTTTGTCTAACCCATTCCAACTGCATAAAGGAAATAAGCACGGGTTTACCCTGCTGGGCTGATACTTTTCCTGATTCTGGACAACCAGCAGGTTTCCGAAACCATGAGCCATGTAGCATAACGTATCTGATCACAGAGCAGGCATTGGCTCTGCGTGCTGTTGTGCAGAAAGGCAGGGAATAGAGAGGCAAAAGTTAGACTTCAAGACAGTATTCCCTGTGATCTGCATCCTTGATGGAGGTATGGAAGGAGTTTAACATCATCAGAGCAAGGCAGAGAGATCACGTTCATCTGTTCCCCTCACATCTGGAACGTAGCACAGCCACAGAGAGACTGCCAGGCTGCCCCGGCCCACACTTCCTCTTACGTGATCTTCCTTGCTAGTCTGACCTTTTTTAGTCATTATTAACTAACAATATTCCCGTGGGTGTGAGAACAAGTTTTTTCAGTAATCAGGATTTTGATTCCTCAACTTACAATACTTCATTTTATCGCCTCCCTGGCTTGTACTTTGTGGAGCAGTAGTAACAATTTGCCTGCTGCTTGTTGCTGTTTCATCTCCAGCTGTTAAAAGCTTGCTCAGGCTAACCAGACTGCAGATTCTTACATGGACCAGTGAGCACGGAAGGGCCCAGCTCATGCACCTCAGCCGTGACCTGGAGGAACCACCGTGAGGCAAGCCACAACCGTTTAATCTCGTTCACTTGCAGTCTCTGACGGTGTTTGGGTTGCGGAAGGTACATCCACCAGGACCTTCAGACCACACAGGCCTTTGGACAGCCCTCAGATGGTTTCCATACTAAAGAAGAAATCAACATTAGTTGGGCCGCAAAATCCATACACTACTTGATGAAGCAACATTATTCTAAATCGGGCTCGATGTTTCTGAGATTAATGATTTTCCTTCCTGTCCTTGCACAACACTGCAAGCCCTCTGCAGAGCAGCCAGCAGCATGTATAATGGATTCCAGACTTCTTTAGTTATAATAATATTATGGCTATACATGGTCCTCTTTGTCTCAAGTAAATAATAAAGTGATCTGCTATGACAAAATGTTTAAACATCTTGGGGATGGTTCTACTCACTATATACTATGACTTGCTTGATTTTTCTCTCTGACATGTTTCAGTCATTGGTTTCACTGCCAATTCATAGCATTTAAACTAGAACAAGAAAAGAAATGATAAAATAAAAAGCACGCACTTACATATTTTTTTTAATCCAGGAAGATCCCAAACTGCTTTACAAACTATAGGTTAATCCTGCCATCTTTTTGAGATAATTTCTTACACTGTCAGTTCTCTGCAATACGGATACCTAAAGTCTCCAGTGCTGCTGAGGTTCTTGATGTGCAAGAATCACTTTCCTATTATCATCATGTGTCTTCTAGAATGGGCATGTTTTTTTAACTGTATTAGGATAAATGCAGTACAGGACACTAACAACTTCAACAACATCTGTCATCATGAAAACCTGCAAACTCTTTCGGAAAATGTCTAACCGTATTTAAGTTTTTATGCCCTGGGATATGTGCATGTCTCACAGGATTAAAAAAATCTATTTTGTATTTTCAAAAAGCTCATATGTAAACAGGAACTGTTCTTATGGTATGATATATGTGTATATATCTATATACACACGCGTAAGCGTGTGTGTGAGGTGCTAAAGAAAAATGCTTATTTTCTCTATGGAGGGAAATGCTGGGATAAGTTTAGGACACATTAAAAATGCCAACATAAACTGAAAAGTTACCAATGCATCTAAGAGGTTGGTGTCATCACCTAGAATAATGGAAATTCAGGTATAAAATACAAAAAGGTATTAATAGATTAGGCAATTTTAAAACCAGTGATGGAAATTGTAAATCCAGTAACTCCGTTGCACTTCTTCACTGATAGTATGATTACATTTTGAGAAGACAGTACTGCGGTCATTCATCAAGCATAGACTACAGCAGAACCGGACTCTGAAACGAAGCTTAATTTTTATATGGCAAAATTACCATATTTTCATGTATATAACCTGCAGATTATCTAACAGAGAAATAAATAACCAGGCAACCTCCTCCTACTCCCCACTATCTTAGCAATTGCTGTAGTACGCAAGTAATTTTCTGAGGGAGCCGTTTACTCAAAAGCCTCTTTCACATGCTGAACACGCTGCCTGTGATCACCAGTGCCTACTAGCTTTTTCTTGGTATTTTTTTAATGTATCCAACTCTGAGTCATCTATGTGCTTGGTTAAGGGGTTGTGAGTTTCAGAAGTTGCAGGTTATAAGTTTGAAAATATGGCATCTCTTGCAAGTGTTTTACATGCTGAAATATAAGGGATAAAATTAGTTTTGCTAAGGAAACATCTACTTATTTCTTCCATTGAGCAATGAAAGGATTAGGGAAAAGAAGAATCAATTTTATGGGAACTGAGGAGAGCACAGACGGACAGTTCACTGGGGAAGGGGTGAGGGTTACTGGAGTGACTTATCAATGCTCATCTCCTGCAAACACAGGAAAAGGAGCATATGGGATATGCTCACCTGATCCTAACATACATTCCCCGCTTAATGCTTCAAATAAAGCAAAGAAACAGAACAACAGAAGTCAGTAAATGGAAAGTGACCAAGAATCCTTCAAGAATTATTGAATAGTTTCCTTTTGTTTGTAATGCTATGTGGGTATATGTAATGCCAAGTGGTATAACCAGGCTACTATTTTTTACATATACATATATTCATGCAGTCGTTACATTTTTATATATGCACACACGTGCACACACACACATATTAAGCTACAATACAACTGTTGTACTACAAACGTTGGTCTTAACCTGTACGGCAATTCTGACCGAAGACTGAGAAATCAATGTGCAAAAAAAAAAGCTGAAGCAATTAGAAGAAAAAAGGAGAGAAGAGGAAGAAGTGGAAAGAAGAGTGCTTACAACTAAGCACAAGCAAGTGTCTGTCTTAAGTAGCACTGTTTGTTAGACTCTTCTGTTTGGACAAGGCCTGCTGGAATGGTCCTTAAGTCTGATCTGCACTGGATACAGCCAGTACCAGCTACTATGCCGAACAACCTCCTCTTTCACCGATCCTTTTCCTTGGGTCAAACTATCACTACCTTTTTTATTACAAAGATTCTTCAACCCTATTTGCTCTAGATTTACACTTAAAACTAAAGGGCAAGTTAAGAAATAAAAGGACTACTGCACTGCTGTCATCATTCCATCTGCAACACAGTGCTACCCAAAGGTTTCAGACAAAGATGAACATTGTGGCTTTACGTGCTCTAGAGCCTTCAGGAACTGCTGTCATCTTTTTCACCCTACTCATTCTTAGATCACTTTATTGTGCCAAAACTCAGCACTCAGCCTTCTGGAACACTTCTGAAATACACTAGTGACACTGTACCCTCTCTGCCCCCTTCCATATCTTTATGCTTTCTTGCCAACACAAAAGTCCCCACCTTTCTTGACATGTTATTCAGAGCATCATTTTATTCAGCTGTCTTCCTTTGCTTCTGTTTTCTTTGGTAAGAACAATCCAAAATCATTCAATGTAATTTTGTCCTATGGCTATCAGTATTTAGTTTCTTCTATTTATATTGCATGTTCTGCCTGCTCCTGAAGTATGTGTCTCCCATTTGGTCTGGGTTTTCGGGGGGGGGGGCTTTGTTTTGGTTTTGTAGCATTTAACTTTACAGTAGCCTATTTGTATCACCCTGTCAAATGAGATCAAGCTATGCTTTTTTGGCTATGCATATAAAAAAACCTGACCTGGTTTTTACGTTGTTTCTGTGTCTCATGCCACAAATAGTGTGGATTTGTGACATCTCGTATTGAGCTATTTCACCGTTGCTATTTATACAATCTTTTAAAACCAGACCAACAGATACATAGATACACATAGCAATTAGTCTTTGACACCGGAATAAAATTAATTTTATAATGGTTGATGTAGAAAAAATGAGTTGTAGTTTAGTTGTACCACAGAGTAGTAAAACTATTTAGCACTGAAAAATCGCTGCATGTATTTCTCTAAGAACAGTACTAAAAGATGACTTAATACATTCCAGAGTAAGAAATCACTCCTAAGCAGTAATTCTGTAAGACAGTTCATGATATAAAAAATTATATGCTAGAAATGGTGCCGATCAGCCTGAATTTGCAGGCACTTCCAAATACAGGCGATTGTTCACACTACAAAAGTACAGAGTCAAAAAATGTATCATAATATGGCTTAACTTACTTACCAGGCAGATGTACTCTGAAAAGACATCAGGGGTGGGCTTAAAGCATCTCCTTTTAAAGTATGTATTGTCTGTGATGTTTGAGGCTGTGGCTGAGTTTGAGGCTGTGTCTCTGGCTGAGGCTGTGTCTGTACTTGGCTTGGATCCTGAGCAGGGTTAATCCATCGGCTCTGTCCCTGTGTCATCCACTTTCCCTGGATTCCCCACCGTGCCAGGTAAAATTTGCAAATATCGTAGTTCATTGAAGAGTAATATAAGAGGTCCAGTACCAGCAAGATCACCACAAAAAAGCCATAGATCCACACTCCTAACAGTGCGCTGTAGTTACTGTGAAAGAAAAAAAGGGAAAACGAAAAAGTTATTTCATGTATCAGTTATGGTCATCATGTTAGTTTATCAAGGTTGGTTGTTTCATTAATTATATAAATATAATATGATAAATATAATATAAATATAATAGATGAAGCAAAAATTTTGTTCTAAAGCATGTGTCCTTAAAAATTACTTATTATTTTAACCTAAGTACTCCTATATGCATGACATGGGAGGGTTTTAAAAAGTAAGGCCCCCAGTCTTACAAACATCTTTATTTCTCCCTCTCATCTGTGTATTTATATCAAGACATAAATTTGGTGTACAGTTAGCTTCAATGCTTTAAGTGAGACCACCGATACATACATGGTTGATGGGTCCTATGTCTTATTTGGCAAATTCTCACTCCCGGAGAGTCACCCTACTGAAAGTGACAGGGCATTTATGAGAGTGAGGGTTAACCATATGAAAATACGCTGTAATAATTGAGACCAAGGAGCATCTGTGCTATTGAAAACATTCACTGCTGACATGCATTATAAACCACTTGTCTTAAAAGGTGTTTAATGTGCTTGGATATGCTCTGAATTCAATAATTAATTATTGTTGGATACAGAAGATACTAGTAAAGTATAGGCTTTCAAGAGCAACTGCTAAAGATCCCTTAGTTTGCTGGTAATAAATTTAGGAATGAAGAATATTGACAAGATCATATTATACAATGCATTCCACAGGAAGGAAAATTTATACTACATTTACATGTATATGTTGGTGTAGTTATAATGTGTATATATAGATAAAGGCCATGAAAATTATCAGCTGCTGACATGGTGCACGTAGCTGTAAAGCTATATGACAGATGACTAAAGATATTAAAAGAAAGGGGGGGGTGAGGAAAAGTTATAAGGGGTCAAGAATTTGGAGATCAAAAAGGGGACGAAGTGCTAAAGCTCTGCTGGAGATGCAATCTTATTAAAAGAAAAATGACTGTCAGGTGTAAGTGCAGTTTGGATTGGAAACTGTCTTAGTGGGGAGGATGAGGTCAGAACAGAGAAGGAAAGAAATAGGTAAGAATGAGATCGTTAGGTATACAGCAAAGAAGGCTAATCTAGACCTATGAGCTAATGTGGAAGTATGTGTACCAGAGACTGCAAAAACAAGAGCAAGCAGAAGGGATACTAGTAAAAAATGTCATTAGGAAGACAGTCTTGGAGAAAAATTATATCGAAATAATAGGTGGGCAACCCACATCTACGTGAACCTGAACTTTCATAAATAAAATTGAACACACACTCAACCATGCTGTCTTTCACAGACATTCAGAGAAACTTCGAGGGAACTGTATTTTATCAGAACATTGATCAAAATGGAAGTGCTGTGAGAAGAAAAAAGGCTGAGAAGACATTATTATAGATGCAAGCCAGAAAGACATTTTGACATTTTAAAAACATGTCCCAAGCCTTTTCGGAGTTAAAATATTTCAAGTCTCCGCTTTGAACTTTTGTATGACTCTATTTAAACTTTTGTATGACTCTTTCATTTTATACTTTAAAAAAAAAATCAGGATTTGAAACAAGAAATCAGATAAGAAATCAGAATTTTAATTTCTGTGTTGCTGCCTGTCAGTACTTACGGAGACTGATTCTCCTCTCCAGGGAATGATTTTTCCATTACACAGGTATAACGTGCTTAGATTAAATGAGGTTCCACAGCAAATAACTGTAAGTAACATGAGGAAGGTCAGAGCTGTTAATGGGTCCCTTCCTGTGTAACTGTAGGATTACGCAAGCCTAGGATTTTAAAGACATTTCAGTAAATTTCCAGGAGGATTGCAAGTAGACAAAATATAGTGCTGGTGAAAACGCTTAACTCAAGCATCTTTGCCTCTACTAAAGACTTACACATGCATGTCTAACTTCACACAACAGTGGGTAGACCTTTGTAATGCATTAAAATCCTTGCAGTCCAGGCACTTGAAAGTATAACAGGATCGGGTTAATCCAGGCTGCTCAGCAGTGCTACTCTTTGACTTTCAGTGGATTTATGCCTATTGGGGTAAACTCTTCTATTTTCTGCTAATACAAATAAAAGGGAAGTGAAGGCTGGGGAAGTCAGGAAAAAAGTCACTGTAACAAATCTTGTTCTTCATCACTAATGCCAATAGGATCCATTTTACAAATAGGTGAGCTGTATTTGATCCATAGTAAGAATGGAAATATTAGAAAACATTTTTGTTTTGGCAGCAATGTGAGAGGCAGGAATGTTTCTTATAGTCAGCTCAAAAGAACTTGTTTGTATTTTAGGTATTTAGTTTCACCCATCAAAATTTTGGTTAGTGAAAATGAGAGCTATTTTGAGTGTTCCAATTTAAAGTAACAATTTATTAATCATGCCATATGTGAGTTATCCATCTGCTCCTTCTAAATAACATCTGTTTCTCGCAAGCACAAAAATGAAAGACTGCTTTATTTTCATTAACATACAGTGGGACAACAGCACTATCAAAAGGGCCTTATAAAAAAAATCACAAGCAAAACGAATCAGTAGTATGTTTTGTACACAGAGGGAAATTCCATACTTTGATGCTTTCTGTTTCTCAAACTATTAAGATGGTAGAAAATATTAATTCTGCTGATGGCTACTGAGTATAGTAAAAATTAAAACTTCCCTACAAATTGAGAAGATGTCTTAATTAGAAAATAAACAATCTTACTTACACTGAATAGCAGTAAGGCCAGAGACACAGAAAAGAACCGGGAATCAAAAAACTAATAGGATTTGCTGTCATTTCATTGAACTGAATGATTTAATTGTAGAAGTTTCACCTTGCAATCTGATTTTCCTGTACTTCTGTGCAGAAGTTTCATTTCAATTAAAACCAAAGTGTGAACAGATTCCAAATTTATCGAGATTCAAATGATAGGGGTTTGTTCCTTCACAGGGACTGTCAAGTATACTAAGTTGTTTTCATGTGGTTGTGTATCTCCTCTTCCCTTCTCCAGCTGGAAAGCTTGCCCTGCCCTGCTGGGGCTCCTGCCCTTCCCCATCAGCCATGGCGGAGGTTTCTGTTCAGGTTCAACACAAGGCTCAGCAATACAACACTGAAAGTGACTCCTACAGCTAGGTTGCCCAGTCCTCTGCTGCTGCTGGCACACAAATACAAAAGCTAAATCTAGAGTAAAAGTTACAAGACAATTTCCTTTTAGCTTCTCTGTGAAACAGGGTAATTCATGGACCTATCAGAAAAGCTTAGTAGCTCATTATTTTAAGATATGTCTTTTGTAGAAATATGATGTATATATGGTATAGCCTTTAGACAGAGCCCACTTGTGTAAATGGAAAGATTTGCTCTGACTTCAGGGAGCCTTGAACTGGGCTCTCCGAGAACAATAAATACTTTTACCATCCATCTCCTCCTACTCCATCTACAGAATGCTGCTTAGATTTCTCTAACATCCCTACACACAAATGAAAGGGCAGGTTCTTTTATTATTACTTTTACCCATGTGATTCCTTCCATCTAATTCATTAACTTTGTGAGACAGATGACAAGCAGGTTAGGACCAGGCTATAATTTTTTTAGAAGAGTTTGTTGGGTTTTATGTGCAGCACATAAACAGAAAATAATTCATTTGGGAATTCAAGCTTAAAAAACAACAAATCAAAACAATTGTGAGCAGAATTCTACAGCTGCAGACTTTAAATGTGGACAGATGGCCATGGAAACTGGTTTTTTCCCTATTCTCCTTCAACAGGGCTGTTACTTGCAGTAGTAACATTTTTTAAGTGTTGCCCCAAGGAAATGCAAGCTTACATCCTAGCAAACGCCTTGGTACTTCTAACACTGAGGAAATCTGTGCAGTTTTTGCATGTACACTTTAAATGTGATTTTTTTTTTCCCTAATTTCTTTTTACTATTATCTCAAGGGCTTTGCCCAATTCTGTGTTCTCCTGTAGAATCTGGTAATGGAGTACCTAAGAGGCCTTCCCAGCGAAATTACATCTTTTTGCAACGGTTGGTAGTGGAATTGATGCTTTTTTCATATATATTTTTTTTTTTATTCTTGTAGAGATGACTTTCTGGAGATGTTTAAGCAAATTCCAGCTCTGCAGGGGACATGCTATACATGGAGAAAGATAGTGCTATTCTAGCCTCCCACTGCTTTCGGTGCAATGTTGTAGTGTGGTGTGCAAAAGCCATTCAACCCTGAAAAACTTGAATAAGAGATAAGGAAAAACATGGATGCATTACAGACTGCCATAATACTGTTCCAGTATCAAATTAAGGATCCCTAGCATAGCAGTACTGCTGATAATCCACCAAAACATCCATAATAGAAAATCTGAGAGAGTATGAACACTAGATTCAAGTGAATATTATTTTTAAGAATAAACAACTTATTAGACGAAGTTTTATGGAAAAATACTTTGAATGGCAGAACTTTTCTTGTCTTTTAGACATTGGTATTTCTATATTTGATACTAAATGAATTGTTCACATTCAAAAATATTATAGACTGATTAATCTGCATGATCGCAAAGATGTAATAGGCCAGTATTCTGCACTTATAAAAACATAGAAATCTTTAGTTATAGTAATGTAAAAATTGTAAATAAACCTGGCTACAGTTATATTGCATGACTGTAGAAGACAAATGTGTTTTTTCAGCTGTGCCATGACAAAGAAGTTACAAGTCACTTCATTAATTTTTTCCCTCAACTGTATTATAAAACAAGAAATTTATTTTGATGATCACAAGAATGACTGAGGGGAAAAATAAACCAAATAATAATACTGAAATAAACCAAATAATAATATTGAATCACTCTTCCCTGAAAACGATAATCCTTTTTTTTCAGTTCATTGCTATTCCCATATCCTAAGTCATTCTCCCCAGCCACAGTACAATAGGTTTCATCAGAATTTTTTTTCAGTGGTGTGTGAAATTAAATCTAAACAAAGAGCTGACTTTGTTAGTATAAAGTGAACCCTGGACCTATTAGAATCCAAATAAAGTTCAATTATCATGTATGTTAAATAAAGTGAGAGTGTATTAAGTAAGATGCTCTTTACAATGTTTTTAGTGTAGGCATCTAGGCTTCACTTCTTTCTGCTCCTTGACAGCACACCAAAATTATCAGGAAGTTTTCTACCACTCTCAGTGAGCTCAGGGTGAGGAGATCTCTCTCCCTCTGTCCCACCACATTGGTGGAGCTTTACGTACAAAGTTACCGTCTCTTCATTTTCCTGGCATCAGAAGTGATGTTTCAGGAAGTTACAAAAAGGTAATGCCAGTTCCACTCTTGTACTTCTCTAAGCTGCATCTCCAGAAGCTTTTTATTGTATTTAGCATGATTTCACATATCTTCACAAAAGATCAGCACATAGCTAATGTCCACGGGAAATTCTGGACTGAAGACATATATGGTCAACAGTCTGCAGGTGGCTCTCAAGCATGAATCTTACCAACAAGGACTACGGAGGTAGCTCTTTCTCCATCACAACTGAATGAGCTGACTTTTTAAAAAAAAAAAAAAAAAGATTGCTAAATGAAAACTGATGTAATACTTACACTATGCTCTAAATATTTTCATTAAAATAAATACTGCAGTTCATAGAATACCAAATTACCTTCTTCCCCTTGAGGAACTGCTCACACACAACAGCCCTATAATATGAACAGCCGTATGTTTACTTCTGTGGGTGTGCGTGCATGTGTGTGCACATGTACAGATGTGAGTGGGCATGCGAACAGAGAATGCAGGAAGCAGAGAAACGTTCTACAGCCCAGGGCATATTTTGCCATCAGATTGTACCTGTTCTTGTGTGCGTGTCTGCTTTGGGAAGTAGCTGACTGCCCTGTCCATTTCAGGTTGTTGGTGAAAGGAAGAACAGAAGGGCCTTACCTTAGTAAGCTCTGGCCATGACTACATGAGTAGCTGCTGAGATACTGGAAAAAGCCCGAAGCGTTGGCTTTCTACTTGGCTGAACTACAATTGGCCAGCAGCATCCCAAGCTCTGTGATGAAGCTGCCTGTTATGCAGACTTGGTTGCTCAGCAGTGTTGGTGCAGTGTTTACAGAACAGTAAGGGAAGAAATAAAGCAAATTTGCTCTGTGCAAGACAAAGAACTGGGAAAGTATGGGGGCAATAGCCACACTAGCCCATCCTTGCGGCTCTCTCCTTATCACGCCAAGTCTGAAGCGGTTTCTGGCTCAGTCTGCGACTACGCACACAGCCCTTCCGTAGTGAGAGTCCTGTGAGGACCTCCCTTCAGGCAGGCATCCGACTGCTGCCGGGTCGTCCCAGCAAACAAAGGGAGAGCACATCCTACTTTTACCATGGAGCGTATATAGAGTATGCATTGCGTGGGGGCACTGGGGCATAGTGTGGTATAAATTCCACCAGGTTGCCTGGAGGTATGCATGTTGGCAGCGTTGGGTAGCCCGAGGTGAGGGTACTACCGGTTTCTAGATTGTCCGAACTGCACAAAGGGTGGAGAAAATGGACGGCCTTTAATGGGCCTGTTAGACTCAAGGGTCTCCCCTGCGTTCTGCGTGATACGTTCTCATGATGTTCCCAGATGCACTACAAGGCCAAGGCAAGGAAATCTCACCTCAAGGACATACCTGCACATACAGTAACAAGACGGTATAGATCCACATTGATTTAAAGGTATCTTATATGGGTAGAGTCTATTTTTGTCTTTCTTTTACACTACACAGTACACGGACTTCTTTATAGTAGGTGATTGTCACATTAACACCTGTAAAGTTAGAGTATGCTGTGAGAGACTGAAAGAGTTAATGTCTCAAACATTGTGGTGGGGCAAGTTCTGCTTAAAGACAAACCCTGCACAGCAAGGAACCAAGGTGGAAAGCCCATCAGCTCAGACATCAGCAACAGGAGGGGGAAGGCCTGCTGGAGGGTGCGCAGCTCCCCGTTCTGATACAAAGATCAAACAACGGCCACGTCTGCAGAGAAGGAGAAGCTACTCCACAAACCACCCCCAAGCCCAAGGGCTCACAAACTGCTCATTAACCTGACGAGTTCGGGTGCCCGCCCGAAGGAGGGGCAAGGATGATAAAAGGACACGAACTGAAGCCCCGGGTGCGCAAGCCCACCAGGACCGGACCCCTTGGCTGACTGAACCCAGGACCAGTGAAATCTTTCTCTCTTCCTTTTTCTCTGTCTTCTTCTCTCTTTCCTTTTCCTTTTCCACAATCC
>JANHGO010004968.1:0-23886 GCA_024606505.1 Aquila spilogaster
GTGTTATCTGTCTCTTCCCTGGTCCAGGCCGACCAGTGATCTAATCGCGGCACCTTGATATGTAGCACTGCTACATACATCTTAAACAAACATTTAATATAATTTCAGATTTCACTTTATCATACTAATGAGCTACAAATAACTGTCCTTTGACCCAAAGCTTACAGCCCCTGGCGATTTCCTTTCTACTTAGCACATCATGATGTCTTTAGATGACATTTTTACAGTACGACATAGTTAATAATTTGCTCTTTCAGAGGAAAATGAAATAGAGAATATTCTTCTAGGGAGTTAAAATTATCAGGATTATGCTGCCTATGAGGGGTTTAATGAAACAGGAACAGAAGCATCAAAGTTACTTTTGAATGCAGAATTTTATGATAAATATATTGAGTTCTTTTTGTTTCCACTCCAACTTTTTGTTTATAAAAATATTGTGCCAATATCAAAAGAAAACAGACATTGGAATTACCTATTCAGTTAGAGGGCTAAGCTTGCAAATCCTTTGACCTCTTCTGGTATGGCCCTATCTGTTTGCAGAATTCAAAGAAATTCTTTTAATAGTTATAAGTATCTTTAGGAAATTCTTAAAATTCATCTTGTTTTACATAAAGTACTGGAAATAACCTCAGAGTCTAAAATAAAGATGCTAATGGCAGGCAAAAATCCAAGTTTTTTTCTCCTTCATTCTGCACCTAATTTCTTCCCTCCCTCCTGTTACCTGAAGACACATAAGTAACCCCCACTCTTGCAGAATCTCAGCAGCTCACAGGCTTTCATGTATTTACTTACCTAGTACACAATGGTCAATAACTTCATCATTAAAAAGAATGGTACTCTACTGAATCCACAAAAGCTGTATGGAAAGTTTAAAGAATTTGGTTTATAACTTCATAGGATTAAATTACAGAAGAACGGATCAGAATGCAGTTCTCCAGGTACCTTCCAGATAAGTCATGAATTATGTTAATCTTGCTCTTTTTATGACCACAAATTGTGCATTCTGTGGAAAACATTAATACATTTCCTATAGGTGTAGTAGAGTGTGCTTCCTCTCAGTGCCAGCCCATAACATAGCTGTAAGGGCACTCCACTGGAAGAATGAGACACAGAGTTGAACCTCCTTAGATTAAGAAGACATTGAACACTTTTGCAGGGAGTAAGCTTTCTATAGCTCAGAACCTAAATACCCATGGGCTGCATAGGTGTTTCACTTGACTGTTTTATATTTGACTAGAGAATAAATAAATGCTTATCATTTAATTTACCGAAGCTTCTAGACCTTTAAGTCCATTTCTGGATTTAGTGGTATTAATTTAAAGAAAATTAATTGTTTCATAATCAACGTGTTTCATAGACTAAGACAACAAAATGGAGCAGGATAATGTAAATTAATTTATAAGACAGATTGGAGCAAAGGGCTGGAAACTGGTCTGTAGAAACTTTCTCCAGGCTGATCTAAAGTTCACAGTCAAAAGAAGGGAATCTTTCTGCTGCTATCTGTACCTTCTGTATCAGGTCCTTCAGCTTTGTATGATTCAATTTAACCAGCTGTAGCATCGTAGTACCTATATCATACTATTCCTCCCAGTGGAAATAGTCAAATGATTATAATTAATCAAACAATTAAGTACTTAGTTGAACTGGGACTTAAACAGAGGAGCCAGAAAACAGCTGAAGGCAAAATAGAACCTATGCATTTTAATCTTCTCTTTCTCCCCATGAATACTTCACAGGACGTAACATGTTATTTTGAAAAAAAATGCATTTTAAGCACAGTTTGTCCCAAAATCTGTATCACATATTTGGCAGCCTATGTAACTTTGATAAGGGAAAATAAATTATGGCACACAGAATACCAAAATGTTAATTATGCTTTTCATTGGCTTCCGCTAAATCCATGTTTTGTAACGGATTTAGGCATACGGAACTACAGCCCAGAGGCTGAAATAACAGCTTGTTTTTTGCAGGGCTTACAGATCATAGAAATCATGTTGTTGATGTGTCTTCAAAATGACCTTTTGATGGGAAGAGAAAGAATAGGACTATAGATGCTCAGTGAATACATACTGCACACTCGATTATAATTACTATAGGAACTGGTCTGAGCAAGAATATACTAGCAGATAATGTTAATTATTTAAAAAAGAACAACAGAATAAATTTGCATGTAGATGTTATATATGGAAAGCAATGGTACTGAATCTGTGTAATACAGTACCTGAAGCAATCACATTTATTTTATGGACATGCAAAACTGATGAACAAGAAGGTGACTTTTTACTGCAGACGCACTTCAGGCATTAATTCATTAACAATACAAGAATGAATAATAAATACTTGAAATAAGCTGTGCTTCTCATATCTGCCTCTAATGAGGATATAATTAAAAGTAAGTTGCAAATGGGAAGTCTTGTGTGAAATAAAGTTCTTAAGTAAAATTAATAATATCTTCAGCGAACTGGCAAAAATGTTTTTCTCAGAAATAATCACAGGGATTTGTAGAAGATATTTACTAATGAACTCATACGCATTAGAAACAAAAAATGGCTTTTCTCATCTGTTGCATGTTATAAAGCAAGGAAGATACCTTAAGGAAACTTTATGACTGGGAATATACCTGGTTTTAAAGGTAAGTTATCTATGGCACTTGCTTCAAGATCAATGGAGTGCTAATTACTTCATGATACATACAGGACAACACAGCTGTTAAAGACATATACAAGACTTCCTATTTCTCACTCTGTGTGTCTGACTTCTGAGTGGTGAGCTTCTCAGAAGGCATTCTCTTAATGGTATCTTCAGTGCAAGGTAAAAAAAACCCCAAACTTTACAAGGTAAAAAAAAACGTCTCTAATAATTCATACATCTTCATCTTTCTTTTGATTATCTCATTCCAGACAGAAAGTATTTCTGTCTGAAACCAAAGACATTTATTGAAACCTAGTTTTTTCCACTGAAACCACCCTCTAGGAGGCTTATCTGTCAATTGCCCACTCAAAGAAAAGTGGCTTGAAGGGTGAATATATATTTTTCTTAACCCTTTGAGGACTCAGACTCTTTCAGTCAGTGAATTCCCAGATCTGGATACATTTCCCAGTCCTGTCCCAACGTCATGGCAGCACAGAACCCAAAACTACACATTCACTTCCAAGGGAAAGAAATGTGGGCATGTGGGCAAAAAATGAGCCATAGGAAATTAGAAGACCACCATGTGCCCAGGCTGGCAGGCTGGAGGCTAATGTCAGAATAGGCTACTGTGACAGTCTCCACTCATGAACATGCATGACTATGAACACAAACTCATATTTTCATCTTCTTTGTGTGTATAGGACTTAGTGTGGCCTGCACCATGCATTTGGGTTCAAGTCTAACTGCTTGGTGGGCAGACTATGTCTCAGAAGTCAGATAACAGTGAAATTACCTGAGCAACCCTGTTCTCAATGTCTTCTTGTCTTCCTCGGGCCTCTAAACTTCTTGTGTTTAAGAATAAACCATATGTGTTTAGGAATAAAAGATGAATAAGTGAATACCCAAAGGCTTTTGATCCCTTGCTTTACCACCAGTCTGCCCATGAGGGCTGTCCCTACCTGAAACATGAGCTCCCTGCCAGTGAAACTTGAGATGAGCATACCTAAGTAGCTGTAGGCTTGCAAGGGCTGGTGCACTGGTCTGTGTAGGTAGATCATGAAGCTTTGCTGGTAAAGAAAAATGTTATACATGAGAACACAGCAGCATTCTTGAGGATGTAGGTTTGTAATTCTAAGTTTCAATCAAGATAGAAAATTTCCTGTTTCTTAATGCTTTTTCATTTTGTGAAACAAACTTGTATTAACTATGAGACAGTTTCATTTGGGATCATGGTTACTTTGCACACATATCATGTATAATTAAATTATTCCCTATCTTAGTTATTAAGAGCCAACTATTGTATTATTTCTTCATAATTTTAATGCATTCTCATAGGATACCTATCAGATCAGGAAAAACTGTTAGCTTTCCTGGGCACAGAAAGACTGAAGATCACATATACCAGAGTACGGATTTGAAATCTCTAGGAATCTAGATCCATAAGACTTGCCCAAAGGTGGAGGAAGGAAAAACAGTGGGGGAGCTGAGATTTCAGTCTTACTCTTCTGGACAGTCTCCTCAAGTTCCAGAACAGTGGAATTATAATACTGGTCTCTTTTTATTTCCTTTCTCCAATTGTGAATTTGCCTTATTTACATTTTTCTTCAACATCCCCCCACTTACGCCCTTTCCCTTATCCCTCCTGTTCCAGGTTGCTTCTCCTCTAATGTCATAGTAGACACTTGGCTTCCATTCCCCTAAGGAGAGACAGATGTCTCATATGCAATTCTGGTGAGATACATAGGTAGAACACTTAATAAATTTCTGTTCTGCAATCTGTATTTTAAACCTTTAATGTTTTATCACTATCAGCATACTTTGAAAAAGATGGCTATGATTATTGCCATACAGACTTTAAATTTTTAGCCTTCTGGTTTCGGAAGAATATTTAGAAAGGCTCTCAGCTGCTCTTGTTACCAACAGAGCAGTTGTGAATGCTATTTAAGAAGCAGTGTATATAAGAGTTGATATGTTCCTTAGTAAGCAAATACGAAATACAAACTTTTAATTATGTTTAATGATTCAGGACTGAAAGGCCTATACCTATATGTAGAAAAAAGCTGAGACACACATTCCCTTTTCTTCCAAATGCGTTATATGATCAATAATATAAAAAAAACCCACCAAAACCAACCAGATCCTATTATTAGGATCCTACAATCTCAGGATATTTTCCGGCTATGAATTTAAGGGAGCATAGTAGTTCCTGTTCCATTCAAAGATAATCTGCTACATAAATGACTTAATATAACATGGGTCATCTCTTTTAATTATTATTATTAGGTCTCTTATTCCCTCAGTTTTGTATGGTGGCAATTCCTAAGTCTTACTATAAAAAATACCTCTTGTAACTTTGGAGAATCCCAGGATACTTTGCTTTGAATAGTTCATAATAGTTAATTTTTGAAATAGTGACTTTTTTAAATCACTCCACATTTTTAGTAACTCCAAAGCTTTCATTAAAAAGAATCATAAAATCCACTATTTGTGTAAGAATGGCATACTGACATACAGACTTGGAAAATATCTTGCACTTGGCATGTAATAAATCTGCTCTTTCAGATTTATTGAACATATTAAACCATTCTTACTGTAGAAAATAATCCTTGAATTTGGTCTTACTATAACTGGAGCATTAACGCATTGATTATTTGAAATCAGTGAAAGATATACAGTTGACAGAACATTCATAGTATTTCCTTCACTATTATTTCCTCTGTTTCAAAATCATGTTTTCCTTTCTTCTCCACAACTTGGTAAGGAATAGGGAGTAAGGAATACAGTGGAGATTTTAATACAGACTACAGCCTGGAAAACATACAAGTAGGGGTGGGTTTTTTTACAATATTGTCTTTTTCATTCCATGAATGAAGCAAAGAAAGAATGAGTACCTTTTCTGGAGAATGTAAGGGGGAAAACATGGATTTCTTCCAATGACTAGGAGTATTGATAGACCTTGCTTTGTGCCAACAGATAACTTGAGTCTTTAGTGCCTGTTAAAGATTTGTCTATCTATTCTGAAACCACAAAGAAAGTTGCTTTTAATTCAACACACAGATTTGAAAATGAAATGTTGAAACTTGTTTTGCTAAGTGTCCTCATTTTGATAGGTTTTCCACCTTCTGCAGTACTAGCAAAACACAAAGCAAACTTTATAATGTGAACATTAAATATTCAGTCCAAATACTAATATTAAGCATTGATTTTCTTCCAATTCTAGTGCAGCTGGAAGCTGACAATGAAGTCCAACCTAAGCTCTAATGTTAATGGTGTAATAAAACCGGTAATTTTCTTTGCAACAACAATTAATGTTAGGTACAAAATTATTTTCAGAAATCAAAAATTTGAGCCAATGTACCAAATTTATGATTCCAATGAGTCTGCAAGCCTGTAAATGGAGAAGCAGAGTTTCAACAAAATTTACATTTGTTATGGGTTTGTGTGGTGCAGGGTTTTTTTGTAGCGGGAGAGGGGCTGCAGGGGTGGCTCCTGTGAGAAGCTGCTAGAAGCTTCCCTGGCTCCAGGTTGGACCCACCACTGGCCAAAGCTGAGCCCATCGGCGATGGTGGAAGTGCCTCTGGGAGAACAGATTTAAGAAGGGTAACCTGAAGCAGGGGAGGAGATTGGAATGTGAGAGGAACACCTCTGCAGATACCGAGGTCAGTGAAGAAGGAGGGGGAAGAGGGGCTCCTGAGGAGGTTGATGCCCCTGCAGCCTGTGGTGAGATGGCAGGCTGTCCCCCCCCAGCCCATGGAGGTGAGCGGGGGAGCGGAGGCCCCCGAAGATGACCGTGACTGCATGGAAAAGCCCGCGTTTGAGCAGTCTGTGACTGAAGATGGGTCCGCGGAAAGGACCCACGCTGGGCAAGTTCGGGAAGAGCTGAAGCCCGCAGAAAGGACCCACACCAGGAAAGTTTGTGAGGAACTGCACCCCACGGAAAGGACTCACGTTGGAGAAGTTCGTGAAGGACTGTCTCCTGTGGGAGGGGCCCCACGGTGGAGCAGGGCACGAGTGAGCAGTCCTCCTCCCCCTGAGGAGGAAGGAGCGGCAGAGACAACGTGTGGGGAGCTGACCCTGACCCCATCCCCTGTCCCCCTGCGCCGCTGGGGGGAGGAGGGGGCAAGAACTGGGAGTGGGGTTGAGCCGGGAAGGAGGGAGGGCTGGGGGGAAGGTGTTCTAAGGTTTGGGTTTACTTCCTAATATCCTTGTTTTGTTTTGATTTGTAGTAAATTAAATTGATTTTGTTTCTTCCCCAAGTTGAGCCTGTCTTTTGCCCGTGACCATAAGCGGTGAGTGATCCCTCCCAGTCCTTATCTCGACCCACGAGCCTGCCTTTATATTTTCTCCTCATCCCACCGTGGCCGGGGCGGGGGGGGGCAGGGAGTGAGCGAGCAGCTGCGTGGTGCTTTGTTACCGGCTGGGCTTAAACGACGACAACGTTTTATTTTGAAAGAAAATTACCTCTCATCGTGTAAATGTTCTGAACTAATAGAATAGGTGATCTTCTCCTTGAGAGAAATAACCAAGGCCACTCAGTAACAACCAAAGATAAGAAGAACAAGAAAGCAGTATTGGAAGCATATTACAGAAAGATACATGCTGATAATGTATTTTTGCAGGCACAAAGCAAGTCTTCAACAGTAGGTGGTTATGATTGCAAACAGGTAGATATAGCTTCAACTCTGGGTATGCTATACTCCTGGCTGCAGAAGAAACCTATTGTAAGATTCAGTTTGAAAACTTTAATTTTTATTTTAGTTATATATGCCTATTCTTCATTTCTTTTCTTAAAGTATGGGGTACTGATGCTGATAAAAAGAGACGGATTCACAGGCACCTATAAGAATGTGAATGGTTTTCAAAGCAGTAGACAGAAAAGGAGGGGTATTTTAGGAATATACAACAAAAAAATTCTAGTATGGGCAAAAGAGTAAGAAGTTGCAACTAAATCTCAAACATATTCAGAGTCACAGAAGTGTATATGTAAAAGTTCAGTAAAGTTTTCAATGGAATTGAACACCTTTGCTTTCATCTCATAATGTTTATTCCTCCCCAAGTTTCAACTTTCTGAAAGAAAAAAAAAATTCCAAGCCCATCATGGAGAATGTAGAGGGAAAATTGACAAAGCCTGTATTGTAATTACCTTTTCCAGATTAATTTCAAAGGCCTTGCAAAAAAATGAGTAAGCTTTTCCAACCAAATCAGAACATTTACTCTGCCCAAACTCCATCCCTCTGAGCAGCTTTTGTTGCAGATTCTGGTATCACAGATTCCTTCTTTTATAGAGAAAGGAAATTAAAGGAAAATGGAAAGTTCATAAAGGTAGACTGATAGGGAAGATAGATAGGAAAACTACCTAATTCTACAATATTACATGTTTTTATTATTGCACTCCTTGCTACAGTTTTGCTGTTTAGAAACTGCATTTTAAAGAAGAAAGAATTTAATTTTACAGAACAGTATATTGCAAAATGTCATCTGTTTTCATCTCATAAGGGATTGATATAATGGAATAAATGTTGAAACTGAAAGTCATCTAACTGCTTAGTCTTTTCTGTTGTTCCCTACTGTTCCTTATTGTTAGTTCATGTGCAATATTTGTGTTTGAATGAAGTGCTTTTTTCACAATCCAGAGTTTCTAGTGCTGTGTCCCTGATTCTGTTAGCACTTAAATTTATGTCTAAAATTTCATCTACTACTTTGTACTGCAGACATGAGCTACACTCACAACAGGCCATCTTCATTATAGCAGCCCTGGGTTGTATCACAGTTTTAAAACAATTACTCTTGCTTTCAATAAAGAAATAATCCCATATTCAAACAAATACCATGTAAAGACAGCTGCTTTCTCATTGAATGGTATCCAGCAGCAACATAGGCACTAAAAGGGCTGGACTGGTGTTGGACAGATCTCAGTAGCAGCTGTGGGGTGAAAAGAGGATGACCCATAGGTAATGCAGCTTTCTGTGAAGAACCGAAGGAGCACAGAAAATGCTATCCATGCTTCATCCTTCTCCCTTTTCAAGTGCATGGTGCAGATTCTCTAACAAATGGGCGTCTGTAAAAGGCATTGTCAAGGGACGTTGTTACAAGGGTAGCAGTCTGCTTTCTGCTTGTGGGAAGGAAACCCCGCATGATGAGTGCCTTTCTCCACATAAATTAGTACAACGCTCCCAGAATCTTTGTGCTGGGTGACCATAAAGATGAACAACCAGATGAAAAATGTGCTCTAGTCAATGCAAATCTGAAGGAAATCAGTATATATCAAAGGAATTATTTATTTCAGTTTCATGCAAATATTAGCAACACCACAACCTCATCTTCTGCAATAAGGCTTTGTAAATTAGTATGCTTATTAATAAAAATTGAGCATATGACTTTGTCATCAACAATACAGAATGATGTAGAATGATGGGTTTTATATTAGGCACCTGTTTGTTATTGGTTTCTCTGGGTAATTAATTATCATATCCAGACGTATAGGGTAAGGAACCTCTCAAATCAGGTGTGAGTACAGATGCAAAATCTTCATTTTGTATCAGAAGAGTAATCTCAAGATGGCATTTTCGCACAATGTTTGTTATCCCCCAAACCATAACAATATATAGTTCTTTACTACATTTTAAAACAAAGACAATGAAAGCAATCATGGTTAGTCTGAGCAGTGAAGCCATAAAGCCACTGATCAGTACTTACAAAAGGGCATGTTCAACCCATGTGACAATGTAATTGCCACCAGCAGTGATGAACAAAAGTAAAATCTTATGCTTACATTAAAAACATCTAATATTTGTAAGAATAATGTTTAAATGTTCCCATCAATATTTTTAGAAAGTTTAGTGTTTACATTACTGCTTGAAATTAAACTTTGTTTCTGATAAAACTCTAATTAAAAGGTATGTTTAGAGAAAACAGCAAGTGTGGTAGGCATTTCATTTATTGTAATAAACATTAGCAAAGCATCACTGCCATAGTTTGAAAGTAAAACAAAATCACATACAATCCTTTGGTATTTGTAATAAACACTGGGAGAAGGGAGGTAGCATTGCTTTATTCTGTAATGCTGCAAAACCCAGCATACATCCCTGGTCAGTCCTGAAATATCTTCTGCACTAGCTATAAGAAATCTATTTCTCCTGTGTACTGGTCTCCCTTTGTTCATGTGACTATGTTAGGGATGTCTCTTGTGCATACAGAGAGGTATGCACAAGCAAAGCCTGAAGGCTGAATTTCCTGGGTTTCAGTATCAATGAAAAAATCTAGAAATAATGCCTTAATATCTTTGCCAACCTACCTTACTGTTTTCTTTATCCTACATATAGTATGAAGTTACATAAGTAAATATAATATTGGGTAAAATTACAAAGGAAAGTAAGAGTTTGCTTGCTGGCTTACCTGTAGCACTGTACTGCCTTTGTCATTTTGACCATTACTAGTACCTCTAGAAGCAGTTGAAAAGTACATGAAGAAAAAAAAAATACAGCAACTTATTTTCAGTCACTACAGACCTGAATTATTTTCAAAGTGGTGATTGACTGGTGACAGTTCTTGCACTCTCCTGAGTAATCCAGAAATAAATCAACTAACCACCACCATTTTGTCTTTTTCTTCTTTTTTTATTTTTTATTTAGGCCACCATATCACTGTGTTTCAGTAAGCATGGAGGCACTTCTGTATTGGAGACATTGGTGTTCAGATACTGATCATTCAATAGTTTATTCCAGTTCATAAAAGTGCGAGTAACAGGGAGTTTCCTCCGCAGATTTTTCCCCCATATATCCTCTGACAAAGCTTGAATGTTTTCCAGAATGGCAATATGAAACTTGGTGTCCTCAGCTTTCAAAAATTTCACAAAATCTGTGGCAAACTGTCTTTGATCTATCACATTTAAAGTCTCACTCACAGACTTGCTGACGGTTACATGGAGGTTGGCATTTCTGAAGTAGTGTATCTGGAGGAGAACCATCCCTGTAACCTGAGTGGTAAATGGAGTCAGGGCAAAAGTCCAGTCTGACTTCCAGAGGCTGTTCCAGTGATTTGAAGGCTGGTACTGATGAGCCTCAATGCAGGCCCCAAACAGCTGCCTCTTCCCCAGGCTTTTTTTGAACACGCAGCAGTTCCCTGCAGGAAAGTGGCAGCTCACGTAGGCCTTCAAGCCCTTGTGGAGGGCCTCTCGCCACAGTTCCCCCTCATCTAGCATCACACCGTGCAGCTGGGGTTTGCTGGTTACCCCACGCAGGTGGTCAAACTCGAAAGAGAACTTGTCCTGAGGGTCGAAGAAGCGGTTTCCCCCTAAGTCGTTGTAGCGGGTCAGTAGCACAGTGCGCCCGTTTATTTGGACGGGAGTGAGGTTGTTCTTGTTGTGACAAGCCCCCACGTGGGCAGCCTCCTGCCTCACCAGCTTGTCATCCTGGACCAGAGCAGAGAGATCTCGAACAACCTGCCCGAACTCCCCAGGAGGAGACTGGTGCAGTAGGCTGCAAATGAGAGACACCTTCTCCGGCTCACACAGCTCCTGCCTCGCGCACATGCTGGGAGTGAGGGCTATCCAAAAGGTGGGAGGCTGCAGTGAGGGGAGGGCATGTGGGCCGCGTTGTGCTGGAGGGAAAAGGCACAAGATGGTGTCGGTGGGGGGGTAGCGGTGGCGGGAAAGGGCCTGTGCTGGGGGCCCGCAGTTTGTGACCTCACGGTGGCACCGGGGCAACGCTGGTGGGGGGCCAAGGCTGGGGGCTGTGCCGAGAGGGTGCAGGGGTGCGAGGGTAGGGAAAGGGCCCCGCAGGGAACTGGAGCAAGCCTAGGTGATGTCCTGCCAAATGCTGCCAATGCCACTGCAGTGAAGAGACCGGAGCAGGCGATGCAGAGCCGCCATGGAGGAGAACAGATATCCTCCTCCTGCTTTACCTCCTCCTCCTTTCACTGCTCTACTTCCTCCTCCTCCTCCTCCTCGTATCTCCCTGCCCTGTGACAACTGCTGTTGTGTGACCTCCCCCTGCGTGCCTCCTTCCCCCCCAGGCCTGGGCCTGGCCTGTGCACACATGGGGCCCCCCAGGTGGGTGGCAGGGGAGGACCTGGGGCACCCAGTCCAGTCTGGTCTGCGCTGGTCCAGTCAGGGCTGGCTGAGGCTGGCTGGGCGCACTCACCTCGATGACACTTGCTGTGGGCGCTCTTCTTCCCGCCATTCCCCACAGCTGCAGAATCCCTTCCGCCTGCCCACGTTTCCCTCTTCGCACCGTGCCCCTTTCTTCACCCTGACCACCCCTTGTTTTCTTTCACACCCTTCTCTTTCTCTGGCCCTTTTTGTCACCTTTGCCCTCAGAGTCTCTGGGTGACGGGCAAAAATATCTTCTTGTGTGCCTCAGAGCCTGCCGCATTCTCAGAAATCAGAAGACAAGGATGTTCTAGAGTATGAGAAAAGCAAAGTGCAAGCTTTTCAGGTTTAAAAAAATTAAACTTCTCCCTCTCTTCCCCTTATTAAAAGGCAATGACACGGGCCAGAAGTTTCCTTAACCTGATCTCTCATACGTGGTTTTTGTCCATCATTCAGAATGAGTTCAGGACTGGGAAGATTGATTTAGACAGCACAATGAAGCTGCTTGAAAAACTCCAAATGCCTTTTGATTTCACACATGTAAAACATGTTTTCAAGGTGAGGAATATGTGGATTAAGCAATTAAATGCGTTTAGAAGTCCAGTTACATACGTATCTTATATTTGCTGACTTTTTAAAATTAATGTTTTGAGAAGTGAATTTCATGCTAGTGGGGTGTGCAAAGTAAGCAAATAATTTGCCTTGTCCAGGTCATTTGTTTCTGTGTAAAATAGATAACTGAGCGGTTGCATTAGAATCATAGAATAGAATCATAGAATGATTTAGGTGGGAAAAGACTTTTAAGATCATCGAGTCCAACTTTTAACCTAACACTGCCAAGTCCAGAATTAAACCATGTCCCTAAGCGCCACATCTACACGTCTTTTAAATACCTCCAGGGATGGTGACTTAACCACTTCCCTGGGCAGCCTGTTCCAATGCTTAATAACCCTTTTGGCGAAGAATTTTTTCCTAATATCCAATTTAAACCTCCCCTAGCGCAACTTGAGGCCATTTCCTCTTGTCCTATCCCTTGGTACTTGGGAGAAGAGACTGACACCCAAGTAACACCATTTCTTCACCACAGCAAAATAGTGTAGGGTGATAGAAACTATGTAGGTCTTGATTCCCAACTTTTTTGTAACATGGCCTCACTTGAGAAAAATTAAAACATTCTGGTTTCATCCCATCCAGCTGCTTCTGTGATCAAGCTAACAAGACCAGACATGCCTGTCTGATGCTGGGCAGAGCCATTAGAATGACTTCCTAAAAATGCTTTTGCCAGGAGGACAATATGGAGTTATCCGATCTGCTCAGGCTTCAGGTCAATATAGATCCAGCACACTTGTGCATTCAATTTTCCGCTATACCTCTCCTCTGAAGTATTGAAGAGGTATGCCTGAATGGATGGGAATTGCACTCTAACTCCTGGGAAAGGATGTGGCCTTGAGATATAGCAACATTTAAGAGATTCCTATGAAGGTTACATGATACAGCTAGAAACTGGACTTAATAATAAGTTAATTTAGTGTGGGTAAGCAAACCACCATCAAATGGATGCAGTTCCAGTGAGCAAATACTGCAAAATTGAGTGCCTTTGGACATACTGGGCTTTCATGTTCTTCAGGTCCTCTCTAGTAATTACTCAAAAGATGTGTGATTTTTCCTTTTAGCCCATTTTTTTTTTACCAAAAATAGCTGTTTGGTAAAGCTGTTTTCCTGAGGGAATGAAGCCAAGTGGCTAGATATATATGAGATTTCTTTGAGAATTTTGTTACCAGCTGGCTGATTCTGTCCAGATTCGACAGAGAATTAACTATGGCAAGTCAGAAACTTCTAGATCACATCATGCTGACAAGCAAGCAGGCAGGCAGGCAGAGGGAAGACATTAAGTATCTTGTTCCTCTCTCATTGTTCTCTGCCTTGTTGAGACAAGGTAAAACTGGCAGCTTGAACTCAACGCTTGCTCAAGAGGCTGCCTGTGGTTTTTGAACTTGCACTGCATTGAGAGAATTGCCAACCTTGAGAATCTCATGAGAACTTGAAACTATTTCTCATTGTTTCCTGTATTTTCCACCTATTTTGCTTTCTGACAGAAATTTGAGAGAGATGATCAATTGTGGGTAGAGAAGAAAGCAATTATTTGAGGAAGTGACCTGCATAGAACAAGTCTGATCTAGTTGTATTTAACAATATAATATACTCAACAGTCTGATCTAGTTATTTGTAGCAGTACTGTTAGGTATTCTTTGCTATGTGAGAGAGATTTGAGTATATTCAGTAGTTTTGGGGTTCAAATTGTTCATCAGTATAACACTATGTAAAAAAACAAAACAGTCTGGAAGGAAATCTTACTGGCATCATTGTCAGTAACTATCCAACAATAGTTAATCAAATGGTTATACGTGATGAAATCAATTTTATAGAAAACATAGTTTTTAAAGAATAATTTGCTTTTTTCTTGTCTACTCTCTTTGAATTTATTTTACTATAATGATCCTTTGAGCAATATCAGAATTATGAACATTAAGATTCTTAAGGAATAATACATTTTCATATAATTCCTCCCAAGACTGAGTCTTTGTCAAGATACTTCTTTTTCTGAATAGCAAATATTTGATGTACATTACTAAAAATAAGAAAAATAAAAATCTACAAACAAATTTTATAACAATCTTTTTTTTTATATCGACATGATTTTCATAACTTTAATTTGAAAAGCTCTCCTGTGTAGTATTATTGCCTGTATTTCATCAAAAGGTAACTGAGGTAGAAAATTTAATTTTTTTTCCAGCTTCACTTTGTGCCAATACCTAAGTGAATGTCTCCTGAGTCCTGATAGATTGTTTAATTGCAAAATAAGTTGGTATTTCCTTTTTCTATTTAACAGTTATGAGTAAATTTGAAGTTTTCTTAAGATGTTAAAAATTAGATTGAGGATATCAACCTTAGATGTGGGATTTCTCAAGCAGTAATGAAATGCATATTATTAGCATTTTGTATTGAATTATTTTCTTGCTGGTGATTTCTCTTAAAAATGATCATTGCAATACTCTTTCACAAACTCAAAGCAAATACTCAAGTACTGATTTGTAAAATTGTTGGCTAGAACTCATGAAATTTACTTTTGTACTTGTTTTGTACTTATTTAATGTATTCTTACTTTTATTGTTGTACTTATTCAGACATCTCTTAGTAGAAACTGTACTGCATAGGAAGAAGCTGGTAATGTATCATTAAGCTTTTAGTTTTTATGGTATCTTTTCAAAACTAATCTAAATTAGTAGTAATCAAAGTCTTCATCAAAGAGCAGCCAGAGCTCAAGTAAGCCATTTCATGTTTATGGACACTTTTGGGGAAGCTATACTAACCATAGTAGGTGCCATGCTATTAGATGCTGAAGTTTAGCCTCTTTGGTAGTCTCAGTTTAAAGAACCAAAAATTATGAATTTTGATCAGCTTACAGTGATAATCAATAACGTAATGGATTGCCATTTATTTATGATAGTTGTGAGTAAACTTTTCAGTAAATTTCCAAAGTTTCTCTTAATTTGGCAACTTTTAAGAATAATAGAAGCTAAAATGTTAGAAATATCTATATTTCATATGCACAATTACGTATTTCGTGTAGAAAATTTTAAAGGATAAGTAAAATTGTTAAGCCTGAGAAAAATGTAAATGGCAGGAACGGTAAAAAAGTATTATTCTACTGAAATTCTCTTGCCCTTTTGATTTTTCTAGTGGCTTTTATACTGAAACACTGAAATTAATTAATGTGTTAACATTTTGTAAGCTCTATGAAAACAAGTTTACAGTATAAGAATTCTGAATGTGTGAATAATTAATCTGAGTTAAACATTCTGGCTTGTTAAGAATAGAACACAATGTCATAGGTTATTATAAAGTATCTTGTCTCCAAACTTTAATAGTGTTGATATATTGAAAGCCTTGGATCTCATGACAATTTGGTCATACTTATTTCATTTTTTTAGATTACTGTTTGCTGTGTGTTGTATGTCAAATTAACTGACAGTATTTACAATATGGTTTAAATTGCTGTTGGAGAGGTATTATATTAAACATATTTTCTACATAATAATTTTTATGCTGCAGATATATTTTACTGCACAGCTTTTTAGAGGTTTTTTATAATGCGGTTTAATATTGCGTATGCGTTATATAGAAATTTATTGTAATTACTTAGGTGCTAATTATGTCATATGGTACATTTTAATTTGCATAAAAAATTTTTAACACACAAAGTCATTTCTAAAAGTTGCATATAGAAGTAGAAGAATATAAGTTGATACTGCATTGCAGTCACTGTTGCCTGAGATTTTCTTTATTGTTCTCGCTCTTACGATCAGTTATAAGAGTGTTTTGTGTGTATCTTTGTATCATTGCATATCTTTATATTAACTGTTTTGATTTTTATTTTTTTTTTTTCCCAGAAAACAGTTGACAAACGGAAGGCACATACGATTAACATAGAAGACTTCAGGGCAATTTATCGAACTATTGTACACAAACCTGAACTTCGTGAAATTTTCCGTGCTTACTCTCCAAACTGCAAAATTCTAGATGACACCCAGCTCATTGAATTTCTCAGAAAAGAACAATATGAAACTGAAGCTTGTGAAACAACTGCCTTAGAAATTATTTTGAAGTATGAACCCATTGAAGAAGGTATGCATAGTTTAATATTTGATTTCTAGCTCTTATTTATTGTGCTTCTGTCAGTGACTGTGTTTATATTTTTGAATACTCATCTGACTATGCAAATTGAACATTTTAAAGAAAACTAATATAAGCAATTATATATTATGTATGTTGTATAGTATATTTTGTAAACACTTGTGCAAAATGTTGATTTTTTTAAATTCAGATCTTTAAACATTGTGAATGTAATAATACAAGAAACCATTAATAAAGCACAATAAATTTACACAGCATATTGCTCAGTGATAGCATATTACATTACTTACAAGATCCGTCATTCTTACTCCTTGTTGCAACAGACTAGTCCAAAACCTACATGTAGATTGCTTCAAACATACAGTAGATGAGCTAATATAAACTGCACTAAATCTTTTCAATGCCCACTGAAATATGTGAACAACCATTATTAGGAAGCCAGACTGAATTTTTTTGTTTAGCTAAGTGTTCAAAAATAATTTCGCTTAATTATTTAGAGGAATATAAATATTGGATTACAAAGATGAAAAAATAGAAATTATGTTTTGTTAGTAACTGATCTGTTCTGTGGCGGATATTTCTTTTAGAGGAAATCAACCATAATTAAATCAGTAATAATGGATAGACTTTTTATTTTTTTGTAATTTTCAGTATTAAAATCTGAAGACCGAGGACAGCATTTATGAAGACTAGAAAGTGTCAGAATTTAATGTTTTGTAATTTAGTTTGGTTTAACTGCTCAGTACTGTGATTCACAATCACAATAAAGTGAAAATAAGTTTAGTTAAACCAATTGCATCTCAAAGCATATTTAACAACCAATATCATTCTAATTCTACTTGGGGGTCATGTTAATTGTTACAGCATTGTTGACATAGTAGAGCTTTTTGCTTAAAGTTTATCTTGCAAATGGCAAGAATACATGCTACTAGAGTTTTATATAGTTCTTCCATTTTGTACATTTTAAACCTACAATTTGTTTTAGGTATGATTCTCCATGAATCATACTTTTTCCACTTGTTATGTCTATATTTGAGTGTCATATGGCAGAAAGTTTAGATGTAGAAGTAATCTAATAACAGAGATTTCACAGAGGAAAACAACTTCTAAGGATGTATCTACTAAAAGGTTATATCTCTTTTTCTTTACTGAGAAGGACTGAAACCTTAGACAGTTAGTTACACTCTGGTGTGCCCTCAGCTGGATATGATTGGTAACGATATCAGGGATGCATTGAAGCAGTCTTGCAAATGTGGTGGACCCTCAGCAGCTTCAGTGGGCATGGAGTCTGGTTATTAATTTGTCACATCATGTGTCTACTGATGACATTATCCATGTTACTGGGGTTAAAGTTATAATTAATTTTTTATACTCTCCCAAGCCGAAATGCTGTTTCCATTTTGCTCTCTGATCAGCTACTAAGAGGAGGTCTCTAAACACAGGCTTCTACTATCACGGAATCATGGAATTGTTCAGATGGAAAGGGACCTCAGGAAGGCAGCCACTCCAGTCTTCTGCTCAAAGCAAGGTTAACACTGAATTCAGAATAGGTTTCTCAGGACTTTTTTTAGTCAAAACTTGAAAACCCCTAAGGACAGAGATCCACAGCCTCCTTCATGTGCCCAGAAATGACTTCCAAGTGTTCTTGCACCATGATTTTCCCATGGATGAAAGTGAGCCCAGCCAACCTGTAGTTCCCTGAATTGAGTCATAAAATCATAGAATAGTTTGGGTTGGAAGGGACCTTTAAAGGTCATCTAGTCCAACCGCCTTACAGTAAGCAGGGGTATCTTCAACTAGGTCAGGTTGCTCAGAATCCCATCCAGCCTGACCTTGAATGTTTCCAGGGATGGGGCATCTACCACCTCTTTGGGCAACCTGTTCCAGTGTTTCACCACCCTCATCATAAAAAATTTCTTCCTTATAGCTAGTCTTAATCTACCCTCTTTTAGTTTAAAACCATTACCTCTTGGCCTATCACTACAGGCCCTACTAAAAAGTCAGCCCCCTTTAAGTATTGAAAGGCTGCAATAAAGTCTTCCCAGAGCCTTCTCTTCTCGAGGCTGAACAATCCCAACTCTCTCAGCCCGTCCTCATAGGAGAGGTGTTCCATCCCTCTGATCATTTTTGCAGCCCTCCTCTGGACCTGCTCCAACAGGTCCATGTCTTGAACTGAGGACTCCAGAGCTAGACACAGTACTTCAGGTGGGATCTCACCAGAGTGGCGTAGAGGGGCAGAATCACCTCATTCAACCTGCTGGCTATGCTTCTTTTGATGCAGCCCAGGATATGGTTGGCTTTCTGGGCTGCAAGCACAGAAAGTCCTTGCAATTTTTGAAAATGAGTGCAACATTTGTTCTTCTCCAGTCATGGGGGCCTCCCCCGATCTCTATGACCTTTCAAAGATGATAGAGAATGGCTTTGCAGTGACATCAGCCAACAGTCTTAACACCCTCAGATGCATCTCATTTGGAACCATGGACTCTTATGTGTTCAGTTCTCTCCAGTAACCTCTATTTTATGTTAATCTCTATCTGCTGGTAGTCTCTTTTCTTCAACCCTGTCTGTAGGCACAAAGCCTACACCTTGTTGATGAAAACTGAGAAAAAGACAGCACTGAGTACTTTAGCATTATCTGTGTTTGCCATCACTAAACCACCTGCCCTACTCAACAGCAAGCCCACTTACTGCTTTTTAAAAACATAGCCAATGCAGCAGTAAAAGTGCTCCATGTTGCCACTGATGTCTCTTGCCAATTTAAATTCTGGTTGAGCTTTGGCTTTCGGAACAACATTTCATCATGCCTGAGCAGTGTTTCTATATTCGTCTCTTGTAGCTTGCCTACACTTTGACTAGTTGTTTTATAGTTTCCTGTATATCCTCTTTCACTTTTACTCTGTCTCAGTGAATCCATGACATTGTTCTTGCTGCAGTAGAAGGAAACTATCTAAGCAGCTGGCACTGGTAATTCAGCCTTGAATCTGGAGCTCAAGCTGTGTTCTACCAGATTTCAGTAATACTTTGCAGACAAAATATTTTTCTAACCAATGAGTTCTTCTTCCTATTGAGTCATGCATACCTGCAGAGCTCATAATATCTTCTTTTTTTAGCTACCATGGAAGGGTTTGCATGTGGTTGTCATTGTTTTTTTAAGAAAAAGCTCCAGTTATATTTTGATGAGTGTTTAAAGTAATCAAAATAATATTCTGAAACCATTATGCAAAAACCTCATACATTTATTACTTTAAAAGACCTGTCTCACTTTTTTTTTTTCTTTCTGTGTTTTAATTTCTGTATTTTCATGGTGCTCTCCTTTCTCTGCTCTCTTCTCTGTTATTTATCCTTTTCCCTTGTTCTTCTATATATTCTGTTCTTCTACTCGCTGTTGGTCATTACAAACCATTTTTTACTTTATTTTTCTTAGGGTTCTTACCTGCCATTTTTTTTGTCTGCTCATTATACTGTCTTCTCTCACTTGAGTCATTTAGCGATAATGCACACCCCTTACCCTGCAAACCTGAAGACTTATATGTCCCCTTGACTTACTTGCAGAAGCAGCACTGTGTAAGATCTTCATAGGTGCCTGATCACCCTATCTGAATCATGAGAACTCTGAGATGAGTGGAGGTTTGTTAAATCTGTAATATGTGTATTCTTCAGCTATTGAAGGCTGCTTCAAGTTGTGGTGTAACATTTCTGCTGAGTTTTACTGAACATAACTTGAGGCAAAATTTGCAACTAAGCTAGGAAAAGGAAATCAGAGCTAACTGCATGTTGTTGCAAGCTGTTACTTTGTTCAGTGGAACATGAATCTCAGTTGTTTAACTTTGTTATTTTCCTTTGGTTCCCGGTCTTTGATAAAGGGTAGAACTGATAACTGGTTAAGAAAAATAAACCAAAGAAGGGGAATATCTTCCTTTTGGGATGATAACCCTGGAATATCTATACTGTTCATTCCCACTGTTGTGGAAAGAAGAAATTGGATGACTTTTTCAACAAGAAACAGAAGACATTTAGTGTTTCATTAAGAGTCATTCACTGTCCAGTAATAGCTACAAAACCTTTGATTTCTTATGCCATTAGTCTCTGAGGTTGCCTTTCAAATTAGAACATATTTTATTGAATATATTCTACTCTTTCTGAGAACTAATATGTTTACAAATTATGTAATTATATAATAAGTTACCAGTTTAAAAGGTTTCTTTTGGTTTGGGGTTATCTGTTTTGATGGGAAAGTTAATAGCTATAAAGCGGTTAAACAGCGAAGAATATTTCGTCAATTAGAAAACACATTTGTAAATATCAACTAAAGTTTCTATAGTTTTAATTTAATGTCTGGTTTAAATTTCAGATGCTGAGCCAAATTCTTGTTTGTTTCTTCATCTGTGATAAACCTGTTTGTCTTGTAATTGGAAATAATCTTACTGAATGAAATAATAGCTGTATTGTTCATGCTCCTTTGAGTGAACTAATACTCCCACTCAAACATATTTATTGGAAAGTTCCAGATATGATTGACATGATAGCTGATTCATATGGTGTTGTGGTAGACCATTTTGTGTAACTGTCATTCTGAATTTGGTATAGAATATTTTTTCATCAGGATGATCTGTTGGACTCATCTGCCGTCCTTGTCCTGTGTATTGCAGAAAGGGAAAAGGGCAGATTTTGACACTTGATTGACTGGTTTGCTAATAGTAACAACCATTATCTGATAAACTTGATAGCACTAGTATGTCAAGATTAAGATGAAAACCGTGACTAGATTTTATATACAACATTGATAAGTCTGTCTATAATATTTAGTGCATCCCTAGCATTTGTGTGTAGAGAGAGAAGACTATTCAATGCTATTGAGCCAGATAACCCTCTGAGGGTACTGTAGCTAGTTCAGGAACAGTATGTAATACATTACTCTTTCATTTTTATTGTACAATTTAAATGTCCAACGGCAAAATGCTGCATTAACAGGTTTTTCCTGTGTGTGCTAAAGCTTGCATTTTGGCTGAAGGAACCATTGTATGGAATTGACCATAAAAATTGTGAATATGTGATTCACACTTGACAGTTCTGTCTTACTAACATCCAAAAGTCAGTTTTGTTCAACACAAACATTCAATTATCTCTCAATTTTATTATTAATTTTGAATGGAAGTCTTGAGTCATTAAATGAGATTAAAGAAAACATGCCAACCAAATGCACTTTATTTTTTTTAAGCTTGGTATATACCTCTTTTTTAAAAAAAATATTGCTCATTTTTCAGTATTTGCATGGATAGGATTAGAGGCACAGTGAGGATTATTTACAGTGTAGTGCCATTCAAAGACTTTGCTCCTGTCTCTGTATTTTCCTGCTAAGCAGTACAAAAACAGGTCAAAAATACAACCCTGTCTTGAAAAAATTGGTTATTTTATAAATAACAATATAAGCTTGGTGCTTCTGTCAGATAAAGAATTTGAGTAATCCAGAATGTATTTGTGAATCAAAGAAAACATCTTCAGTTTATTCCTAGGATATACATTCTTTTAAACTTGCTTTTTATATGTGCATGTGTGTGTGACAGACAGAGCAAGAGGGAGAGCATGCATTTGAAGGAGAGAACTTTTGATCCCATTGGTCAATGTAAACCAAATTTAACAGAGTAGAGACCTCAGTCAAATTTCTACAGATTTCATAAAAAATTGCAGGAAATAAGAAGGATGACTTAAAAATCTCAGCTAAGGCAATGGCTGAAGCTGGATTTATGAGACACAAGAATTCAGATGTGTGAAACAGCAGGTAAACATGCAGTTTTAGGAAAAGCGTTCATAAGAAGAGGACAATTGATTATGAGATACAAGCCCTTAGAAAACTAAACTGCAGCTCAGATGGATACTTTATTCCAGTATGCACCAGTATTAGTTACAAGTGTGGGTCTGGTGGTAAATAGATTGCCTAAAATATAAACTCAGAGAAGAAAAGGAATAACTGTATTCTTACTTTAGCCAAGGAAATATTTCTGTCTTTACTGTTCACTTAGATTATAAATGTTTCAGTCTGACATTAAGTAACCAAATAGTATGAAATTCTATCTGATAATGTTTCTGCCTTGAGGCTATTATTATTTGATACTTCTAACAATTATTGAAAGCTTCCTTCTGCCAATATAGCAGAGTAACACCCTTGTCTCTGATTGCAAGTATTTCTCATGAGTTCACCCCTAAAACTCCCAGCAGACATATTTGTACCCATTTCAATATCCCTGGTGGCCAAGTAACATAAACATTTAGTTACTAATTAGGCTATTAGGAAACAAAGAACACACATGTTTAAAAACAGAGAAAACAACTTTTTCCCTGTTTCCCAGACTCAACTTCTGTTCAGGCTCCTCTCCTCCCCACTTCCTAGTCTCCACTTCAGTCCAGACACCTCTCCTCCCACCTTGTCATTGCTGCAGGTTGTACTCAGTCCATTCAGTGAGGAAACAGGCATTGCAGGAGGCTGTGGTCAATGCATAGTGATTTCTTTCTGCTGCTCCACCTTTGTCACACTTTTCTTTTGCTACTGCTTTCTTCTCACTTGTTTCATCTGCTTCAGTGTGGATCCTCCACAGGTCTCAGTCCCTTCAGGGCACCAAACATCTTATGAAAACTTTCATTTTTTCTTTCCATAAAGACAGAAAAATACTTACAAAGAAGTTCCAAGATAAGTAAGAAAGCAGAATGTAATAAACTCTCAAAAACATAGGCATATAATGTAATCCAAGTCTTTTAAATACTCAGGTTATATCCATAATTCCTTTCTGATATGGCAGTATTTGTATATATGGCAGAGCTGGAATTTACCTTAACTGGAAGAAAGGGGAAAAACATTTTTTTATTTTTAAATTATGTTTGGAAAAAAAGAATATTATAAATAAACTGTATTCCAGACTATCCAAAAGGCAAGGGCAAGAAAAAAACATTGAACTTTGTAAACAACAAGGAGCTATAAGAAGACAGAAATCTTTTCTTGCTTTCTCTTTTTCTTTCTACACAAAATGGATATGTGTGCACGCTAACTACTGCTAAAGGATCCTAATGGAGAAAAAGACTGAGGTTTCTCTAGGGAAGAAACGTGAGGCCTTGATGAAAGTATCTTTTCACTGCAGAATAGTTATGGAGATGAATCCCCATTTCTTTTAATGTAGAAGCAGAAAATGGCTGTAAATGGTCAGAAAATAGTATGACTGTGCTATTCCTCAAAACTTAAAAAGCACTCCCTTCTTCCTAACTAGTCTTCTGTCTTCATCAGATGAAGATAAGAGACAGTGCAAAAGAAACCCAGTAGGTTTTCTCCACTGGTAAGAGAGGGGTGAATGAATAGTAGCAATAATAAAAAATTAAGTCTACCTTTACTTTAAACTATCAAAACTATGATATCTTCTACCAAACATCAGATCTCTGAAAATTTATTTTACCAGATGGTATGCCATTTATGTACACATGATGCT
>JANHGO010004969.1:0-23885 GCA_024606505.1 Aquila spilogaster
GCTTTGGGGTTTAGCCAATAAATTGTAAGGCTTGCATGATATATTACTTTTGGCTGTTATGTATAGATGTTGTTATGTGATTAGAGGAATATATATAAAGACTGGACTGCATTAGTAGAGAGAAAAATGTGGAATGTGGAATGTAGAAGTAATGTAGAAGTAGAGGAAGAAGAATAAAGGATGTACCTTTTTAACAAAACAGCTGTTTTGTCGTGAATTGCAACATTGACAAATGGAGAAGGGAAGAGACAGGAAGAAGATAAAAGTTCAGCAGTAGAAAATGAGAACACGTAAGAAGAGAGAAGTCGAGTGGAGAGAGGAGAGCAGAGAGAAAGTGAGAGCAATTTGAGTTGCTGAGAGAAGAAAAATGAATGAATAATTTTAAGTTCTATTAAAGCTAGATTCATTTTAGGATATACAATTTTTATTTTACTTTTTTTTGGTATCCTTTTAGACAATTTAAGAATTAAGAACATCCAGGAACATTTTCAATACATTTTGGTAAATTCTCCCTTAATCTCAGCTGCTTGAGAATACCCAATCTGCATCAAGTGGGGGTCATCTCCTTCAAGGCACCCTGCAAATTCTGTATTCTGTGTCCAACATCAAAACATCTACCTTCATGAAGGAGTAGAGAGCTTTTCCATTCATGGCCAGGAATCCTCTTCCAATATTGAGCATATCTGTTTCCGAGCAGGACACCATCACTCTGATCAGCATGCTGCCGTCTGTTCCCAGGTCCTAAAAAGTAAACCAAGCATGCAGAGTGAACTACAAAGCCCTCTGGAGAAATGACTGACAGACGCAAAGGTTTTAATGCTTTGTCTTGTGCCGGATCCATTCTTAATTCACAGAATCACAGAATCACAGGGGTTGGAAGGGATCTCAAGAGATCGATTCCAGCACGCCTGCTAAAGCTGGCACTCTGCACTAGGTGGCACAGGTCAGTGTTCAGATGTGTCATGAAGATCTGCAGAGAAGGAGACTCCACAGCCTCCCTGGGCAACCTGTTCAGTGCTCTGTTACCCTTACCAGGAAGAAGTTGTTCCGCATGTTAGTATGGAACTTCCTGTGTTCAAGTTTTAGGCCGCTGCTCCTTCTGTTGTCCTATTGTTACACACCACTGAGAAGAGCCTGACCTCATCCGTTTGCCTCCCACCTCCCCGTAGAAGTTTATAAACACTGATCAGATCCACCCTCAGTCTTCTTTTCCCCAGGCTGAACAGACCACAGTTACTCAGCCTTTCTTCATACAGGAGATGCTCCAGGTCTTCAGTCATCTTTGTGGCCCTCCACTGGACTCCGTCTAGGAGATCCCTGTCTTTTTTGAACTGGGGAGTCCAGAACTGGGTGCAGTATTCTAAATGCAGCCTCAACAGGGCAGAGTAGAGGGGGAGGATCACCTCCATCACCCTGCTGGCTACGCTCTGCCTAATGCACCCCAGGACACCTTGCTGTCCACAAGGGCACGCTGCTGGCTCATGGACAACCTGCTGTCCCCAAGAACATCCAGATCCTTCTCCACAGAGGTCCTCTCCAGCTCCACTGCAGCTTTTTTGGTAAATTTCTATCATGTGGTGCTTATGTCTGCAAGACTGTGAAGTTTGAGTACTTAACCAATCAAGGAGTGCTTTGTTGTTTTTTTTTTTTTTAAGTTGGACATGATAAGTGGTGATTGAAAGGGATGGCAATTGCTTTTTATGTACCTCACCGAGACTGAAATCCTTGAGTACCTTGATACCTAATGTGCCAGCCATTACAGAATGCCCTTCCATGTGTTGCTGTTGTTTGATCTTTGTGGGAATTCCTACTGCTGCATGTAAGTTTGAGATGTAACTGTTATGCACAGGGACTTATTCTTTGTGATCAGCTTTCTAAGTTTTTAGACAGTCTTTATCATTGTCTTCAGTATAAGTAAAACCATTCTATGTGTTCCGTTTTGATTTTTTTTTACTGTCTTGGCCAGTATAGTAAAGGTTTGGGTTAAAAGAAATAACTAATCTCAAGGAGATGATCTTTCACAGGTAACTTGCTTACTTCTTGGCTCCTTGTCTCAGTGATCTCTGCTATGCTGTAGAAAGGTGAGATCTAAGAAGCAGCAGATGGGTATGAGACAAGGTGCAGTCAGTGTGGACTGTAGTACAGCTGTGGCTTTTGGCTATTCTTACCCCTTGTTGTTTTTCCTGTGATCATGGTTTATGGCATATGCTAGTTGTGTGGGATTTCAGGGACTGAACTTGACAATAAAGTAACGTCTCCTTATTTTGTTGTTCTACATGCTCTTTGTATTCCTTGTTTCTTTTCTCTGTATTGTCATATTTCCTCTAGCTTGTACCCAGCCCTGTCAAACTAAGCCCATGCAATTTTCTCACTGACCGGAAAAAAAAAGAAGATCCAGGGAACGACAGTCAGTCTCAGCTCTGTGCCTGGCAAGATCATGGAGCAGATCCTCCTGAAGGCCCTACTGGGGCACATGTAAAATAGAGAGGAGGTGACTGGTGGTAACCAACATGATTTTATCAAATCATGCCTGACAAACTCGTTGGCCTTTTAATGACAGAGTAACAGTGTCAGTGGATAAAGTAAGAACAACTGACATCATCTACCTGGACTTGTGCAAAATGTTTGACGCTGTACCACACAACATGCTGATCACTAGATATGGCATTGGATGGATGGTCGCACTCAGAGGGTTGCGGTCAACGGCTCAGTGTCCAAGTGGAGGCTGGTGATGAGTGGTGTTCCTCAGGGATTGGTGCTGGAACTGATGCGATTTAACATCTTTGTAGGTGACATGGACAGTGGGATCAAGTGCACCCTCATCAAGTTTACAGACGACACCAAGCTGAGCAGTGCAGTTGACACGCTAGAGGGAAGGGATGCCATCCAGAAGGACCTTGATAGGCTTGAGAGGTGGGCCCATGCCAACCTCATAATGTTCAGCAAGGCCAAGTGCAAGGTCCTCCTGAGAGCAGCTGAAGTTTCCATTGATGTAACTGGACACAGCAGATTCGTGATTGCTCCCCTCTACTCTGCCATTCTAAGGCACCATCTGGAATACGTCAGCCAGGCCTGGGGATGGAGCACAACAAAAACAGGAGTCCAGCAAGAACTCTCTGTCCACTGCTACAAAGACAGGATGGAGGCTGCACAGTGGAACACAAGAGAGAAATGTAGATGAAAGTACGCAGGAGCCTGCTTCTGCTGCTGTTCCCCATGAGTGACAAGACCAAGAGCGTGGCCTAGGTATGGATTTCAGTCCTGATCATTAGTGTGGGCAAGGTCTGTCCCCTTGGGATGCTACTGCCTGAGTCTCTGAAGCTGGGCACAGCTCCCCTTCCTTCCTCGCACCATGCCCACCATGGCTGGCCTCCTCCCTCGGTGCAGGCAAAGGGACCCTGGTCCTGCAGCCCGCGTTCAGAGCTCTGCCATCTGGAGCCTGAGCACAGAGGAGCTGTGAGAGACTTGACTGACCATTCTGCAGGGAAAGCCCATGGAAGGGCTACTGGCTCTGTGTCCCTGCCTTGCCCTCAAACCCAGTTCACACTCTGCCCCCCTAAGCAACTTTCTGTAACACACTCTGACTAAGAGGCAGTGGACACCTGGTCTTCCACAGGCTGTGGTGCCATCTGCCAGCTTCTGCAGCTCCACAGGCCTCTGCAGAAGTCTTCACAGTCATTGCAAAGATCCTGAAGAGGAAAGACCTCAAGCACGTGGCTGAGACACACCAGAACTGGAAGATCAGGGCGTGCTTGCTAAGGACAAGACCACATCCCCAGCCCTGGCTGGATAAGCATGCTCCACATGCCCAAGCTGAGCGCTGTGCAGCTGTGCCTGGCTGTGCTGTTCCAGGCGAGAGCCCACCGCTTGCAGCAGCATCTTTGCTCCTTTCCCTCCTGCACAGAGCCTCAGGGGCTCTCCTGCAGGCCCCTCTGCCCTCCCCGCCTGAGAGGCTGAAGGAAACCCTGGCCCATCCTCACCTCGGTGGTGGGATGGAACAGTCAAAGCACCCTGGGATCCCTCTGCCTGAAGTTCTCTCTGAACGTCAGCCCCACAGGGCTCCTGGCTCAGAGACGAGAATGGCCTGGGGAAAAAGGGTAAGGGGATGCTGTCAGGAGAGACTGCTCCAACCAACTGCAGAAGGCCTGCCCGCCCCTTGTCCTTGTGCTCCCTCCAGCTGCAGCAGAACCCAGGCAGTGCGGAAGAACTCCTGTAACAGAGCCTGCCACACTTATGGGATTCTTGGGCCATTTCGTGAGGTTCATTGGGGAGCCTACTCCCTGTTCCCTCTTCGGCAGCCTCTGGCAGCCCTAGCCCCTGCCCTGGCAGGAGAGAACAACCCTGTGGCCCCCAGAGCCCCTACTGACTGGGCCCAAAGGCCTAGTGCCTCTCTCTCCTCCCCCGCCCATACAGGTGGGCCTGGTGTGGACCGTGCTTAGGCCCCCCCTGGAGCACCTTCGCTGCTAGAGGATAGGAGAGGGCACAGGCAGCCTGGCTGGGCTGGGGGCTGCGCTGCTCTGACGTGAGCTCTGTGCCTATGTCACGCTGCACAGCACTGAAGGGACCACAGCGAAAAGCTGCGCGACACCTGCAGCAGTGAGTCATGACGGTGCTGCGAATACCATCCACAGGCACTTGGACAGATTAGAAACGCAGCACCACATGAACCAAATGAGACTGCACGCCCCCCCGCCTCTCCTATTGGTCTGCCCTGCCTCATCCGGCCCTCTCATTGGCTTCCACTGTTGCCTGCTATACGCACAGCCTCCCCCTGCTCCTTCTTCCGGGAGAGCCCTGCCACCATTATTGGCCGCTCGCATGTGCCCGCCCCCTCGTCTTTGCAGAGCCAATTGGCTGCTGTGCTGTCACTCAGGGTTATGTCATGCCCTGTGTCCTTTCCTGCCAAATGAATGTTCGCAGCAGCTGGGCACTGTCTCCAAGCTGTGGCTACATCCTGTCACCTTAAGTGTCCCCTAGCCATGCCTCAGCCTGCTGCTAGCGACCTCCATGTGCCCCTCTGAGCACTTCAGCAGGGAACGGGGTGAAGTACATGTGATACTCCACAGAGCCACATGGGTCTGCCACACTGCATCCTGCCAGGGCTGTCACCTCCTATGGGACACTGGGGATACATCCTGGGTGCTGGTGGGCTTGCAGCACCAAAATGCCTGGGGTCTGGTGAGGGTCCTGGGGGCTCCTGGTATCTCCAGGATGATCCCAGATGTCCCCAGGAACTCACTTAGGTAGTGGAAAACCAGGATGAAGGTTCACTTTTCCCATTCCCTCTCTGTGTGGCAAAGGGAGGAGGTTTTGTGAAGGGCACAGTGGTGTTGGATTCCTTTCATAAAGATTCTAGACCTCAGTTCCCTTCCCGTATCCAAATTAGAATGAAAAATAGTATTAAAAATCCATCTTTTGAGAAAGAACCTCTGAGCACTTGTAATTGGCAGTGCTTTGATATTCTAGATAACCCATTTCATAAGGACTGCTGAGCGATGCTGTCTGATACCATGGATTGTTTCCCTCTGTGGGGATGAGGAAACAAAATGTGGTGATTCGATACTGTGGGGTTACTGTAAGGTTACTAGAGTCTAGGATTCTAGAGTCTGAGGATTCTATGAGGATGCTACGCGGATACCAACTCCTGTGATTGTAGGTTCTATTATTGCTGATTGTGGTTGTTTCCTGATTCTAGATTCTCTGACTCTGTGATGATTCTGATTCCTCACTAAGAGGATAGATCACAGATTTGTAGCTATGCAATATGATGCATTTCCGTATCCACGCTCGTGCATAGTGTGTGGAATAGATCTGAGTGGCTGACACAATCCAAGCAAAATCAATTTCTGTAAAAATTCTTTGCTTTAGTTTCTGCTCCTTGTTCCTGTTTATTTCTGTTCTCCCTTGCTTCACGTGTAACTTCCAAACTTGGCATTTTGCAGATAACACCTTTCCCCCCATTATCATTTTGCAGCCCCTAATGATATCTTGTTTCTCAATTATGACAGTTGTCATGAGCCCAGTCGTATAAGAATTTGGGACTGGAGTTCACTCCATGACTCCTGTAATCAGTTGGTGTCCCTAGTTTTCATCGTGCAGACTTCGCCAATTTATAACAGACGGATACAGCTGCAATATACACTCCTAAGGGAGAAGCAGGAATGTATTTCTTGATGTAGATATGCTGTAGTGATTTAACAGGAACTTAAGATTGGAGATGGCTGGATACAGTTGGTTATTTTCCACACAGAGGGCAGGGTTAAACACACACATGCAGGAGGCCCTCCCATTGAGTCATGAGGATCAGAGCAGACCCCCCCTTGCTTTCTAAACTCCTCAAAGCACAGAGGTAAGGATCCTTTGGTGCAGCTGGATCCACTCCTAGTCCCAGACTTGTTCAGGAGCTTGTGTCTGAGGGATCCTATGTGCATAATCAAAGACAGAACCTTAGTGACACTAACAAAACTCAAACCAAACTTACCAAAGATCTGTATCAACAAGGGGTCTTGACGTCAAGGTGTAAAGGATCTCTGTGCAGGTGTGACCTCAAGAGGCATCCCTGCTTGAGGGGAGAGCTTGTCCTGCAGTCCACTGCTGTGCAGGAAGGCTTAAGAGGCACATACTTTGTTTTTAGGCACATGCTCAATTGGCCCTCTGCTGTTGAACCAGGTGTCAGCTATCAGTTCTTGCAGCCTTCTAGTCTGGGACAGATTTGTGATCATCAATCTTTTATAGCCAGGGTGTTACCAAGAGTGTTCACTGTCTTCCTGTGCCAGGTCGAAGGAGGAATGTGGGAGAAAGAAAGAAAGAAAGGAAGAGGGGAGAGCGTACCATCACATCGGCTTTGCTGTGGAGGAAGCCTGGTAAGGGCAGTGCTGCTGGTCTGAGTCCCAGATGGCTTTTACCCCCAGGCAATGCCCTGCAGATGGGCTGCGGTGGGACAGGGGCGGGACATTCCCTCACACCTCCCCCGCCATTTCTCTTGTCCCAGCAGGCTCCAATTTAACATCTGCCTTTCTCCTGTGATCCATGCAGCCTGCAGGAGAGCAGCAAATGGACACGGCACGTCCACCTCAAGTAGGAGCTTGGGGAAGCAGCCAGGAGAGGGCAAGGGGCAAGAAACGGGAGTGCAGGGGGACAGTGAGATGCCCTCAGCCAGCATTTGTGTGCTGAGGACAGAGAAGCCGCTGTGACTGGAGTTTCTCTACAGCTGCTTCCCTGGACCTTGGCTGTTCCTAGTAAGGAACACTGTGCTTACAGGCGCCTGTGATCTTTGTGGAAGTGGCCGTGTATTTCAGCAGGGAGCAGTGGGCTCAGCAAGTGCTCTACCAGAACATGATTCTGAAGACATAGGAGTCCACAGCCTCACTGGGTATGGGCTTTGCTGCCTTTCATCCTCTTTAAAGCACCTTTGGCAATGCAGAATGAGCCTGTGCAAGCAGTAGAATAAATGCAGTGCAGTTATTTATTGAAAAATGCAACAGCAACAACAAAAGAAACACAGAGAAGCATGAGTTTCAGAAGGGATTAAGTATGCTCAGCTCTCTGATGAAAGCCCCAGTCACTGCTGGCAAGCAGGTGTTGGCCAGGAGGGGGAGGATCAGCTCTCTGCAAACAGCCCTTGTGTTGCTGCATTGTGTGGTGCCTCCAGCTCCAGCACCCAGATGACTCCCAGGTTGCTCCTTTAGAATTTTATACTTTTCTGTTCATTTCCCATAATGAAGCCTTTTTGAAGCCTTGGTAAAAGAGAGCATTAAAGAAAATGTCCCTGCATCATTTTCAGATATGTTTGTTCCAACTGCTTTGATACCTTGACCTTCCTTCCTCATTCTCTTCAAGTTCTCCAAGCTCCTGGATCACTGTGTTCAGCATTTCCATTAGTTTCAATAGACACTGGCAGCTAGAAAATTATTTGAAATGCAAGTCATGATTGCAGTTCTTCCTCAGAGCAAGAGACTACGTTCTGAACTCTGGTTCAGTGGGAAAAAGCTATTTGTTTACATAAAAGTTATCACCTGCAGGAGTCAAAACATTTTGTGTTCTGATATGTCATAGAAGTTTCCCACTGTCTTCTTAGTGAGATTGATAGTTTCCAAGTAGAATTACTGCTTATGTGAATTGTCCTCTTACATTAATTTTAACAGACGTGGGGCTTAGCTGGGAAAAACAACAACAACAAAACAAGGAACAAAACAAAAACAACATTTGTCTTTCTGTAATGAAAGCCTTGTGAACTGTTCTACCAGAGTTCAGAACTTATTGTCTAAAAACTCTGACTGGGGACTCAGAGGTGTGGAGGGAACCTTTCTAAGGACTGTGTGAGCAGAAAGTCCTGCTTTCATCAACTTAGCTGTCATCCTCTTGGTTCTGTTTGTTTGTTTGTTTGTTTGTTTGTGGCTTTAGAGAACAGTCTCAGAGTTTTGTACAGTATGGGCAGATCTTGAATGTCCCTGGCTGCAGACATCCAGTGATCCAGGGACAATGAAAAAATCATTGGCCTTTACTTGATGAGTAGGGCACAGGTCAAGGATGGGGGTAAGAAGAAGCAGGACACAAGTAGAGGAAACCTTTGCACCACGAGTCTCATACTCATGCACTGCCTGCATCTACTGGATAGAGATGGGACAGATCTTGGCTCACTACAGTGCTGGGAATCAGTCACTTGCTCGTGAGCACCAAGTCTGTCTGAGATGCCATCAGGAGTGCCTGTTAAGTATCAGCTTTGAATGAGCAGAGCCTTGACTTACTCAACTGGATCTCTTACTTAAGCACAAAGGTAGAGGTGATTCCACCTTGACCCTGTCTGGGTGTCCTGTCTAAACACTGGGAACTCTGGGCATGGAAATGTGATTCTCATTCCCCAAAATTTTTACTGTAGGAGAAATAATACTTCTTGCCTGTTCAGCCAAGGGAGGAAACACCAGGGATTGCTTCAGCCTGTTTCATAGCAGTTCCCCTGGAGCACCAGGGGTATCTCCAGGGAGTCTGGTGGGGGCAGAGAAAGGGAGGCCTTGCGCTGGGCCTCTGCTGCTGAGATGGGTCGGGCTCCTGGGATGCAAGGAGCTCATACAAGTGGGCAGCACTTCAGAGAGACAGCTCTGCTCAGGAGCAGCTCCTCTGTGCCACACAGCATGGCTTGCAGCTGGTAGAGAGAGGGGAGAAGAGAGAGGTGCTAAAGGCTGTGTGGCATGTGAGCAGGCTGAGAGCTCACAGACCGCAATACAGTAACTCTCTGGCTGCAAAGCAACACTGCTGCAGTTCCTGGGAGGGTCTCCTAAACCTGGTATAGCCCAAAGCTGATGAGGTCTTTCAGCAGGACTCCAAGTCTAGAGGCACTTCTTAGAAAAGTGGATCATTAGAAAGAGCTTGAGTTAGCTTGGGAACACAAAGAAACTGCCTGTAGCTTCTGCACGTAGCTAGAAGAAACTTGTTTTAGAGAAACTGCTTTGCAGCTGTAACCAAGTGACCTTATTTTCTGTGAGTCACCTTGCTTGTCCTGATACGTGTTGCTTTATTGTCTCCCACTGTTATACATATGGCCACAGTACTAAGGAGTGGCATAGACACTCTACCAGCTGGCCACCCCTGGTAACAAGAGTACCTCTCTAATAAATTAATGAATATCAACCTGCCTCTGTGTACTTTCTTCAGGATCAGTAAGCCTTATGCAGAAGGACCGGTGCTTTTGCATTACAAACCCTGAGCTGTAACATTGCTTTTAAGGATGCAGCAGTGCCTCTGCTTGTGCTCACAGCTCTGTTCCCTTCTCTGAACATGCTCCAGGGCCTCCATGTCCTTCTTGTAGTAAGAGGCCCAAAACACAGTACTCAAGGTGTGGCCTCACCAAGGCTGAGTACACGGGGACAGTCACATTCTTGGTCCTGCTGGCTGCACTATTTCTGATATAAGCCAGGATGCCCTTGGCCACCTGGACACACTGCTGGCTCATGTTCAATTGAGTGTCAATCAACACCACAAGATGATATTTATATTATTTTATATTTTGGCTCTATGTCTGGGTGGAGGCTGGTCACAAGGGTCAGTCTTGGGACCGGTGCGCTTCAACATCTTTATCAATGACATAGACAATGGAATCGAATGCACCCTCAGCAAGTTTGCAGACAACACCAAGCTGAGTGGTGCAGTCGATAAATTGCAGGGAAGGGAAGCCATCCAAAGGGACCTGGACAGGCTGGAGAAGTGGGCCCGTGTGAACCTAATGAGGTTCAACAAGGCCAAGTGCAAGGTGTTGCACTTGGGCCAGAGCAATCCCAGGTATTTATACAGACCAAGGGAAGAACTCCTGGAGAGCAGCCCTGCAGAGAAAGACTTGGGGGTCCTGGTGGACGAGAAGCTGGACATGAGCCAGCAGTGTGCGCCTGCAGCCCAGAAGGCCAACAATATCCTGGGCTGCATTACGAAAGGGGTGGACAGCAGGGAGAGGGAGGTGATTGTACCCCTCTACTCAGCTCTTGTGAGGCCCCATCTGGAGTACATCATCCAGGCCTGGGGACCCCCAGCACAAGAAAGATGCAGAGCTCTTGGAACAGGTCCAGAGGAGGGCTGCTAAAATGATCAGAGGATTGGAGCACCTCTCCTATGAGGAAAGGTTGAGGGAACAGAATCACAGAATTGTAGCAGCTGGAAGGGACCTCCAAATATCATTGAGTCCAACCTCCTTGCCACAGCAGGTTGCACCAGTAGGGGTCCAGGCAGGTCTTGAATCTTTCCGGAGAAGGAGGCTCCACCACCTCTCTGGGCAGCCTGTTCCAGTGCTCCGTCACCCTCACCGTGAAGTTCTTACACACAATTGTACAGAACTTCCTATGCTTCAGTTTGTGGCTATTTCCCCTTGTCCTGTCGCTGCATGCTTGTTTAGCTTGGAGAAGAGAATGCTCCAGGAAGACCTTATTATGGCCTTCCAGTACTTGAAGGGAACATATCAGCAGGAGAGGGAACAACTGTTTATATGGGTTGATAGTGATAGGACAAGGGGGAATGGTTTTAAACTAAGACAGGGGAGATTTAGGCTAGCTAGAACTGCACTGAGTTCACATAAGCAGAAGTGTCAGTTAAAGGAGAGGCATTTCTGTACACAAACAACATGTTTGTTCAAAAGACCACCTCTTTGTTTTTTCCCTAGCCCTCTCCTATGAAGCTCTCAGTTCCCTCAGCCCTTAGCTATATTCCTGAAATTCAGATTCCTGGGAGGAATTGTGCCTGAATCAAACAGACTTTCTTCTAAAATGTTTACCAGCAGGAATTGCAGGAACTCTTCTCCTCTGGCTTGTCTGGGACCCAGAGTCCTTAAAATGGAATGACTTTTAAAAGTACTGAATGGAAAAACAAGTTGTTCGTTAAGAATTCTGTTGGTTTTTGCTGATCTGTGATGTAGCTGTTGGTTTGAAACCCACTTCCCTGATAGTTCTGCAGTCCAGGAGCTTTGTTTAATCTGGTTGAACTGAAAAAGATTTCGACATTAAAACAGAGAGGACCTCAGCAGTGGAGCTGAAGAAGGTAATGTTGTCAGCTTCTGCAGTCTTTGTGTTAATGTTTCAGTGAATTTAATTGTAAAGTGAATGCTCATTTGGGAGAAAAGGAAGTCGCATTTGGTACTAACTACCCATTCTGACAGTCTTTTCACAACCACATGAGCTGAGGGTGAAATTCTACTCCCCCAAAGCTTGCACACATGCAGACACATGTACCTCTTGTGCTTCTGGCATAGTTAAAACAGCATCAACAAGAAGTCAGAAATGTGAGAGCACGCAGAGTTCAGAGTTTGTAATTAGGGACTACTCTGAGAGCCACACCTGATCTAAACCTCGACTTGGCTGCACACTGTGCCAGTCCTCCAATCCCCAATTCATAAGCAGAGCTCTCCTGCGCAGTGGCTCTGGGCCCTCACTGCTGCCATCTGCGTGGTTATGCCAGCACCCCGTCGTGAGGGAAAAGGCAAAACCCAACGCCTCCGCCATCATATGGATGAAGCGTTTAGTGAACCCTGCCGTCTCTTGCAAGTCATTAACGCCTTGACACACGCTACGAGCAGGCTGCAGCTGTGTGTCGCTGCCTAACGGGCCTGGCACTGCTGCGCAGGCTGCGCCCTCCACATCAGCCCTGGGCCCTCGCGTGAGGAAGCGACGCGGCACCGGGACGTCACCTCACAGGCCTCTCCCCGCAGCCCCGTCAACCACCTCAGGCGGAGGAACCGCCCTCTGCCACGGCAGCAGCGCACCGAGCGGATCCTGCCGAGGCCGGTACCGTTATTTCCGCACCAGCAGCGCTCGGCGGGAGGAGGGCCCGGGCTGACAGCCGCAGCAAGATCTCCACTCCCTGCTGCGCCCCTTCCCCGCCCCGCGACCACGTAACGTGTCTCACTCCGGAGCGGGGTGCCGGAAATGACGTCCCCGGAAGTAGCAGCGCGTGAGGGCGTGCATTGCTTGGCGTCCGTCAAGGGTGGTAGAGGGTTGGTGCCGGAGCAGGAGTGGCGCCCCGAGCGCTCAGGTGGGGGAAGGGAGAGGAGGGGCTGGGAGGGAGAGAGGGCGGGAGCGGCACCGGGGACTGCCCGGCCCCCCGGGTCGGTGCTGTAGGGCTCTTTGTTTTCAGCCTTCTTGGCACGTTCACGCTAAGCTTTTCTCTCCTTAAAAAAAAAAAAAAAAAAAAAAAAAAAAAGTGCTCGGATTATTTTATTTTAACCAAAGTTACTGCCGTTTACAGTGAGTTTGGGGAAGATGATTTTTCCCCCTTTCTCCACCCCTTTCTAGTATGACGAGTTAATGAGTTGATGACCTGCAAAGCGAGACACCGTTATTTAATCTCTTGCTAGACATTCCTCCCTGGAAGATGCTGTACAGGTCTCTGCATTTAAAGTCTCAGCAGCCAACCAACTTGCAGTTTATTTTATTTTTATTTCTAATGGAGGTGTGAGAAAGTTCTGGGTTCAGCTGAAGTTGCTGATGAAGAAACACAGTTGTGATTTTTCATTGATGACTTCTGCATTGGGAACCCTGAGCTGCTGGAGAGGGAACAAAGGGGACATTGAGGATGATATTGGGGTCCCAGAGCCTCTTGGACAGGGACCAAGGGAACACGGGGGCACAGAACTACCAGGAAACAATGAGGAGATACTGGGTGTACCAAAACCACTGAGGGACATCAGGAAAGCATGGGAGGAATTTGGGGTCCCATTAGGGTGAGATAATGGGGGCATCCCATAGAGGTTAGGGGCTCCTAAGGGTACTGATTTTTTGAGGGGGTGGTCTTACTAGGATTGGAAGGGTTTGAAGGTCTCCCATTGGGATCGACAACTCCAAGGGCTCCTATTCTGATTTTTTTGTTTTGGAGGGGGTCTTATTGATGTTGGGAGGTTTGGGGAGCCCCATTGTGGCTGGAGGTCCCATTAAGTTGTGGGGCTCTCTGGGGTCCTTTTTTTATTGGGGGGAGTCCTGTAGGAATTGGGAGGGTCTGCAGGCTTCCATGAGTCCTGCTTTTTTTCAGGTGGGCTTATTGAATTTAGGAGCATGTGGGGAGTCCCATTAGCACTGGGGAATTTTGGAGAGGTCACAGGGATCCCATGGAGGTTGAGGGGTCCTGGGGAGATGTGAGGGGATCCCATAGGAGTTGGGGTTCCAGGGTTTGCAGTGACCCCCTCAGACCTGCAGACTGGAGCTCCTGATCCAGCCCTCCCATCTTGCCCCCCTGGCAGCCTCTCGAGACCCCCTCAGTGATTCCAGGAGCCCCTGGCCTGTGGCAGGATGCAACAGGACCACTACTGAACCACGCTTGGTGGTTTTGGTGCTTGGGGGCTGTCACTTTGCTGCAGGGTCTGGGCGTCTCCAATCTCCCCCCTTTTCAGGAGGAGGGGTAATGACATTAAAGGGTACATGTGGTGATGCACAGAGGAGGTAACAGAGACATGGCTGTGGTGGCCTTGGAGATACCAGGATGCACACAGGGAGCCCAGAATCACCATGTCTGGTCATGGTGGCTTTGGGGTTCCCAGAACCAACAGTGAAGACACCAGAAGCTCCCCATGGGGACACCAGGACTCCTTTGTGTGGTTGAGATGGCTCTGGGGACACCAGGAACCATCATGGGCCCACTGAGAAGCGACATGGAAGGGCCACATCAGAAGTGACACATAGGGACATAGAAGGGACATGAAAGGGACACATGAGAAGGTGATACATAGGGACGTGGAGATGAACAGGGGGACAGACATGAGAAGGGAACACATGAGGGGATGTGTGAGGATTCTGCTGCCACGTTAGGGATAAAGTGACAGAGTCAGAACCTCGTCACATGATAACATTTTTATAAAATAAAACCATTTTTATAAAACAAAACTGTTTTCCCATTTTTATTGGGAAGTGGTGGCATCCCTGTCCCTGGAGATGTTTAGGGGATGCACTGAGGTGACACTCAGTGACAGCCCTCACTCCGCTGATGATTGGAATGGTGGTCCTGAAATCCTTGTCTTCTGTCTCCATGATCCCATGATTGTGTCAGTGCCCCCGGTTCTTGATGGACATGTTTGTCCCCTAGCACAGCCCCCGTGGCAGCAGCCTGGGGAGGGCATTGGTGGCTTCTTGGCAGTGCTGGGTGACCTTGGTGGCCTCAGTGACACTGGAAGTGACCAGCAGGTTCCGAACACCCCGCAGTGTCCCCAGGAGGTGCTCCTGGGCCAGGCGGGCACTGGCATCCCACAGCGCCTCAGCCACCGCCACTAACTCCACCAGTTCTTTGGGGACACCCTTGTCCCCCTGGGTGGCCTTGGGGACATCAGGGCCACGATCTCCAGTAGTGACACCCAGCATGGCCTTGATGTCCCTGAGGCAGTGGTCCACATGACTGTAGTAGTTGTAGGCCCCCGTACAGGCTGCTACCAACTGCTCCAGGAGCCCATGGGCCACTGCTGCATGTTGTCCCCTCTCCTTGGCTGCTACTGCTGCCACCACCACCGCTGCCACCTCCTCGGTGGCCTTGCTGGCTGCCTGCAGCTCTTCCCTGGCCTCTGCCACCTGTGCATCGTGAGCTGCCACCACCTCTGTCACCTGGGTCACCTCTGAGGACAACACCACCACCCTGGTGGCAGCCATCAAACCTTTGTGCGCTTTGTCCTCCCGTGTCACCGCTTCCACCAAGTGGCCCTTGGTGGCCTCAGTGGTGGCCCTGGCAGTGGCCACAGTCCCACAGGCATCCCTCAGGCATGCAGCATCCTCCTGCAGCTTGGCCCAGGTGTCCTTCACCATAGTCACTGCCTTCTGCCACGAGTCAGTGACAGCTGTGGGGGCACCAGGCTGTTCCTTGGTGGCCCCCAGGGCGCGTCGTAGGAGGGTGGCATCACCATCTGGGTGTACCATGGCTCTGCGCATGCCAGAGCTGAAGGTCAGCAGCCTGGCCCGCAGTGAGCCCATGTCCCCTTCTAGGGATATGTCCCCAGGGATGGTCCCCAACTTGCTCAAGGTGGCCACCACAGTCACCAGGGGCTGCAGGAGCTCTGGGGACACCTGTGGATGAGGAAACAAGAGATGGCAGTCCTCCCACGTCCTCCATATCATCCCTGCTGTCCCCACCAGGTCTCTATCAGGTCCCCTCTTCCTGATGATAGCCCCAAGACCTGTTCCCTGGTCCCCATATCTCCCGGTCAAGGCCAGCCACCCCATCCCGTCTGACCCCTCCTTGCTATGCTGCCACCATCAACTGCTGTCCCCTCAGTCACCACTCCTGTCCCCCCACCACCTCCTGTCCCCTTGTCCCCTTTGCCTCTCCCTGTCCCCTGGTCCCCTCTGCCACTCCCTGTTCCCCTGTCCCCTTTTCCCTGCTGTCACCTCCCAACCTGTCTCCTTGTCCCGTCAGCCACCTCCTGTCCTCTGGTCCCTTTTGCCACCCCTTGTCCCCTCTACCACTCCCTGTCCCCTTGTCCTCCCTGCCACCCCCTGACCCCTTGTCCCCCCATCACCCCGTCCCTGTCCCCACCCCCAGAACAGCTCCACACTCTGCCTCACCTCAGAGGGGCCGATGGCCCTGGTGACATCCTGCGTCCACATGGGTGGTGGCAGTGAGGTGACAATATGCCAGTCCCAAGGTCGTTGCTTTCAGGCTGGGTTGCACAGAAAACCTGAACTCTAATAAATTAGTGCAGGTAGCAAGCAATCCGTGCTATAGCAGAAAATGTATAGTAATAAGTATGAAAACAGATTACTAAAACAGCTTATTTTGAGCCAATTTTTCAAAAAATAAGGAAATTATCGTTAAATTTGAGGCTGGGGACCTCTGGGTCCGTCACTGTGGGTACTGGGAGCAGGGATTTAGCTGACCTCGGAAACAGTGAAAAGAAGGAAAAGAAATCCAAAACGGGGCTGGGCGCTGCCGCAAGGAATTGCAAAGGGAAAGGAAAACTTCCTGCAGAGCCAGAGGACGATTGGCTGGAAACACGTGATGCAGGGGCACGCCACGTTCTGTTCCGTTTCTGATTTTCCGGGAGGGAGATTCCCCCGTTTCCAGTTTTTCCTCATTTTGGGGGTTATTTTTCTACTTTTCCTCCTCTTCTCCTGACCACCTACCACCCCCAGTGTCCCCTGATGTCTCCAATAGCTCCTGATGTCCCCCAGACCCTGAGGATGTCCTCAGCATGTCCTCATCACAGCCCCAGTGGTGATCCCAGTTTTGTCCTCGACACCTCCCCAGTGTCCCCAGTGCTGTCCTGACATGTGCCCACAACATCCCCCATGATTTGGGGGCATTCCTGGGGACAATCTAGAGTTCTTTAGCAGGGACATGTAGGGGCATTCCCCCTCCTGCTGTCCCCATGTAGCCACCATGTTCCCCAACCCCAAGTGACAAACTGGAATATGACAAACTGTTCAGTATGTCCTTGAAGATTACTGGGGGACATGGGACAGTGTCACCCAGTCATCCCCACTGCCCACAGGCTCTGGTATCCCCACAGCTCCCCGTTGTCCTCTAGACAAGGAGGTCCTATCTGGTGTCCGAGATGGGACAGGGAGACATCCCAGTGTCCCCATCCATACAGGTCCCTCAGCAGACCCTCTAGCGCTTGGTCCCCTCCTCATCCTTCAGCACTGTCCCTAAGGCCATCAGAGTGTTCCCCAAGGCTCAGGTGCTGGCAGAAAACGTTGGGTCACCTCCAGGTCACGGGTGACAGCAGCCACCAGGATCTGGAGGTGGTTGGTCACCTCCTCCAACATCTCCCTAATGGTGGAAGCAGCATCAATGGCTTTTCTGGCCTTGGTGGCAGTGGCAGTGTTGGTGGCAGCAGTCCAGGTCAGGTGTGATAGTGGGACATTGGTGAGACTGTTGGTTGATAGCAGTAGCCCTGTGGCCCTCACATTTTTCCACAGCCTGCAGGGCCACCTGGCAGCGGATGACAGTGGCCAGGCAAGGAACAGGGTGGCTTTCCTGTGTCACCCTCAGCGCATCCCACACCACATCCAGGGGACAGTGGGGGGACATTGTGGTATCAAGGGGGACAGGGACGTAACCTTCATCCCCTCCTAGTATGCCTTGTTCCCTCCCAGTGTCCCCATCCCCTTTCATTGTTCCATGTCCCCCCCCAATGTCTCCATCCTCTCCCAATGTCCCCTCATCCCCTCCCACTGTCCCCCTTCTCTCTCAGTGTCCCCATCTTCTCCCAGTGTCCCCTGATCCGTACTGGTTGGCTCTATACTGGTCTATTCTGGTCAGTGGGGCTCCCTCATGCTCTGTACTACTTCCTATGGGTCTACAGCAGTTCTTACCAGTCCATACTGGTCCTTACTGGTCTAGACTGGTTAGGGCAGGGAAAAGACTACAGCGCTCCCTACCAGTATGTACTGGCCCCTACTGGTTTATAGTAGCTTCTACTAATCCCTAATGTTATACACTGGTCTAAACTGGTCTGTAGAACACCCTAGTCATCCATGCGGGTCTATATTGGTCAGAGAAGGGCTTCCTACTGCTCTGTACAGGTCCCTGGTGGCCTGAACTGATCCCTAGTGGCTTCAACTGGTGCCTACCAGCTGGAACTGGTCCCTACCAGTCTGGACTGGTCCCTACTGGCTGGAACTGGTCCCTGCTGGACTGAACTGGTGTCTACAGGACTGTAGGATTCTCTACCATTGGTGATTCAAGTTGATCTTTAAGGCTCCCTACTTGACCCTATTGATTTCTACTAGCCTGTACCCCTACTCATTTCTGCTGGTTCCTACTGGTTCTCACTGGTCTGTATTCATGCAGCAGGGCACAGAGGAGCAGCAGCCCCACGGTGATGTTTTGCAGGACCCCCAGGAGCCATTGGTGCTGTTGGTTCTGTACCAGCTCCTGTTCCAGCTCTTTGGCACCAGTGGTGGAGATTTCCAAGGCTTAGTAGAGCTTTCTGGCCTCCAACCCCTGTGCTGGCATAAGCTCTGCCACCTCCATCAACACCACCACCAACACAGCCTTGAGCCCCTTCAATGCTGCCTTGGCCATCACCACTGGTGTCTTGACCTCCTCCATCGCTGCAGCCATCATTCCTGGTGTCCCCTAGTTCCACCAGCACTTGTGTGGAGGCTGACAAGGCTGAGGCCCTTGCTGAGGTTAATTGGGGTGAGGCCATCCTGGGGGGATTTGAAGAGTCTGGGCAGGGGAACACATGCTGGGAACCTGGGTGGCCAGATGAGTACAAGGGTGGTTGGTTGGGGACACCTCCTAAGGAGGCAGTAATCTGGCTGGGGATACTTCTTGGGGACCCAAGTATCCAGACTGGGGACACTGCTCAAGTATCTAGGTGTTTGGTTGGGGACATCTCTTGGGGCTCCATGTATCCATATGGGAACATCTCTCTGGGGACCCAGCTATCTGGCTGGGGACAATTCCTGGGGACCCAGGGGATCAGAGGGGAACAACCCCAGAAAAAAAAAAGACCCAAGTATTTGAGGGGGACCAGCAGTCCAGAAGGTGACACCTCCCCAAGGATACAGGTGGGGACACCACTATGGTGACCCCCACCCAGCCATGGGGTTCCCATGGAGCTGTTTCCATCTGGCCACCTGTGGACATGTCACGACCTGAACACCAATGGACAGAGAGGGAACAACCTGGGAATGAGGTCCAGTGTACACTTCCCTTTGGGGACCCAGCTGTCCACATAGGGTCACCTCCCCCTGGGGACCCAAGTGGTTGTAGTGTCCAGTGCTGCCCCCATGGGTGCTACCAAACTGCTGCCATCACTGTGGTGCCATCATGATGTCCCCAAGCTCCCTGAGCACAGGAAACCACCAACTTCTCCTTCTGTCACCTCATGAGGCTGCTGCCACTGGAAGTCACTGCCTCAAGGACAACCCCGGGCCGCTGCTGGGATATCCCCTTGTTCCCCAGCACCCACCTGTGCCTGTGAGGATGTCCCCAAGCTGGTGGCACTGCCCGTCCCCTTCCACCCAGGGTCCAGGTGACATGGGGGGACAACAACTGGGTTGCCCCACACCTCACACCACGCCCCAGCACTGCTAATAAAGAACACTTGACTTAACCATAACAAAACTTTGCTGTTAAGTTTCTATGTTTGGTGGGGGATCCCACTAGGGAAACATGGGGACACTTTAGGTGCAGGTGGTGATCCATCGGGGATGTGCTGAGGGCACAAGGGGGTCCCGGAACACACTGGGGGCATTTGCTGACATCCCGGGGACATGTGGAGACTCTCTGGGGACAGGTGGGTCCACAATAAGGACGCGCCAGAACGCGTAGCACCACAGAAACGCTCCAAGGGTCACTAAGCGAACAATAAAAGACACCGTAACACCCACCTAACCCCAGCACCACCCCTCACGGTCCACAGTCGCTCCTCTCTTATCGGTTCTCTGCGCTGCCATTCTTCCTCTGAGCCCTCCCATTGGCCAGCGAGGAGGCGGGACTTCCCACCGAGTGTTCCTATTCCGCAGACAGGCCAGGGGGCCGGCTCTTCGCCCTGCTTCGCGCTGATTGGTTGCGCCGCCTCGAGCGGGGGTGGGGCGGAGTCGTGAGTGTTCTGAGCGTGTGCCACGGCTGTGGCAGGAGAGAGGGCCGGAGAGGTTTGGGGATCACTGGGAGATTGTGCTGGGGTAAACTGGGAGGGGTTGGAGATCACTGGGAGATTGTGCTGGGGGAACGGGGAGCACTGGGGTGATGATGGAGGGGTTAATAGGAGCCACTGGCAGCATGCATGTGGGGTGAACCGGGAGGTACTGGGATGAACTGGAGGCAATTGGGCGTCACTGAGAAGTTCTGGGAGAGTGTGAGGGATGAACTGGGAACCACTGGGAACATGAGGGGGGATACTGGAAGGCAATGGGAGCATGTGTGGGGGAAACTAGGAGGTACTGTGGCCGCACTTGAGTCAAGAGGGAGATACTGGGAGTGTATGTCAGGTGGACCGGGGATCACTGGGATGTAGTGGGATCATTGCAATATGGAACTGGGAGCGACTGGGAGTTACTGGGAGCCAGTGGGAATGTGGGTGGGGATACTGGGAGGCACTGGGATGATGAAGAGGTGGTTAATGGGAGCCACTGGAGGTAACTGGGAGGCAGCGGAAGTCTGTAACTCCATGAATTGGTTGCCTTGTCCATTCCCGTCTTCAGATCAGATTGTACACAGCTGCATACCACGGGGGTGGGTTTCCTTTGCTGGCCCTGTCAGCATGCTGCCCACGTTTTGGTATGTGCCATGTGGGATATTTTCCTTCTTGTGTAGAACTTCCTTCAGGTGCAGTAACTGTAGCAGCTTCTGAAGAGCTTCTGTGATAAATCACTGGACCTAATATTTTCTGTGATTCTTCTTTTAATGGAGAAGAAGACGAGTGACTACACTGATTCACATGTGTGATCCAGTGTGCTGCTGGTTGGGATTGGGCTGCCCCGACTTAGGAATCCGTGTCAGGGCTGGGAACCACCGCTGGGTTGTGATATAGGTTAGCTTGCTTAACAGTAGGGATTAGTACATTAAACTGTTAAACTAAAGAACCAATATATTAGTTTAGCAAAAGGAATCCATAAGTGATAGTTCTAAAACTTTCCATTTCAGCTTTAGTGGGTGAACAGTCTTGTTTTTCCTCAATAATTTTGCACAGAGGGTGTAACAGAATACTTTTGCCCAAATACAACTATTCTTTATTGTTTTCTACAAGCCTTTTATAACATACATTATCGCATTGCATAGCAGCATCGAACGTGGCTGCCAATAGCAACGTTACAACACAAACTTCCTTATCTATTAGCTAATTTCTAACAGCAGCTTAGTGAGCGGTTTCAAATCATTCCACCTTTAACTTTAAACTAACAACTGAAACCCTTCATCTTGTCTGTTCCTTCAGGTTTCCTGTTTTTTCCTCTTTGTTCCTTCTTTCTCAAGCTCCTTGCAGCGTGATAGTGTCAGCATGTCCTTATCAGGCATTATGTGCTTAGCTTGATTGAATCCCAAGGTCTCATGGGAGTTAGGTTTACAGTTGAGCCCCAAGGAGATGGTTCCTCAGCTATGGTAACATATTCTCCCACAATCAATAATCTAAAGACTCAAATTTTAAGTGTGGAAATGGGAGAAATTGTGAAAAGCATGGTGAACAATTGTGAAGTATGCCTGAAATATAATTCACAGAGTGAAAAAAAGACCTGGAGTCACAAGAAGAGGAGACAGCCTAGGACATAGCCCAGGACACTCTTGGCGGGTAGATTTTTCTGAGCTCCCATGACAAACCAGCTACAAGTACTTACTGGTATTGGTTGATACTTTTTCAGAATGGCTGGAGGCTTATCCCTGTCACACCAATGAAGCAATGGAGGTAGTAAAGATTATGCTAAAAAAAAGTTATATCTAGACTTGGGGTACCAATAGGGATATCATCAGATAGAGTTTCACATTTTGTAGCTGAAATTGTTCAAAACCTAGGAAAAATCATTGGAATAGCATGAGATTTACATACTTGGTATAGGCTGCAGTCTAGGGGGAAGATGGGAAAAAATGAATCAAACTTAAAAAAAAAAAAAAAAAATCAGTAAAATCTGTTGAGAAACTGACTTGAAATGGCCTGAGGCTCTACCTCTCACCTTAATATATGTTATGGTAAAACAGCATGCTAAAAAGAAAATTAGTCCTTACCAAATTATGTATGGAAGACCATTTCAGATATTGGCAGGTGGTATTGATGTAGACCAATTAGGTGAGCTAAAACTAATCTCTAGGGAAAGTCCTATCTTCTGTCCACAGGTTCATGGCTCAGGCAGCACCAACACCTCTGGAAGTCACAGTACTTCCATTCCAACTTGATGAGTGGGTTTATGTATGGACCTGGAGCTTCAGGCCACTACAGTAGAAGTGGTACGGACAATATCAAATACTATTTATTTACTATTTAATGATTTACAAATACTAATGATGCACACTGCTATCAAGGTGGCAGGAGTAGACTCTTGAATTCGTTAAACAAGAACAAGAAGTGCCCAGCCCACAGTGGCGAGTAGAACAGACTGCACTGATGAAACTGAAATTTCCACATAAATGAATGCAACTTGTAAATGGGAAAACGAAAAATCATGTTATGAACTTGAATGTAGTTATTGAGATATAGTTACCTTTAGAGTATATAGAGATTGTTTGCCTTATATTAACTGCATTAATTGTTTGTTTCTATTTATTGTTTGGGAAAAAAAAAAGCATCCTCTTTCTCAGTATTTAAGGGATATATTCTGTTTGTCTAGAATGATAATAATTTTAGCAATACTTACTTATGCTTATAAATTGGGTGCATGGGATCAAAATAAGCACATGAAATTAATGAAAAAGTGTTGGATATGCTCAGAATTGCCTAAATATGAGACAGTTCCATACCCATTATGGAGATTACAACTACCGAACAGAGTTAGGAAACAGTATTTGTTAATAAATCCATAGAGTACTTTGCAGATAAATATGTAGAATCTCAAACATGGATTGTAGGGACCCAGCCTATGAATGATACCATTTGTCTGATGGACATAGGGATTAGTCAATTAGGGAAAACTCCAGTAGGAAAATACCCACATAGTAAATCAATTTTGGAAAAAAAAAGCAGGGATGAATATTGGGTGTCAGCTAAAGGGAAAGGACGATACTGGCTATGTAGAGATCAAACTTGGAAGATATTACCCCCATGGTGGACTGGAACCTGTACCAAAGGTGATAGTAACAGAATAAGGTAACTGGGATAGTACAGGCCCAAGTACTCTCAAAAGTAAAGAGAGAAATACCCAGTTCACCAATAGAAAAACCTAGTAGATTTCACTCATTTGTCAGGTGATTAATTGCCTCTTTAGGAGTTGCAGAATTGGAAAAGGCTATCGTCTAAAGAAGAAGTCCAAAACTTTGCCAGGGTGGTACTGCAAAATTGAATGGCTTTATATATATTGTTAGCTGCACAAGGAAGAGTTTGTGCAGTAGTAAATGCTAGTTGTTGTCAAAGTGGTAGAATAGAAACAGACATATAGGATATGACACCAAGCTGCAATACTGTATAAAGTAAGACAGGATGATGTAAGCTGAAGCCAAAATGATTTCCTGGCTTCCAAAATTGGATTGGTTAAATAAGTTATTGGTGAGGATAATGTATATAATCGCTATGTGTATCCTTGCTTGTTGCATGATTCAGTGTTGGAAATGTATCTATAAATATGAAAGGTCAAGGGTGATGAGGATTAGGATATAAACAACATAATCCTCAAAAAGAAATGGAGGGATTGATATAGGTTGGCTTGCTTAGCAATAGGGATTAGTACATTAGTTTGAGAACCAATATATTAATTTAGCAAAATTGAGGTTTCTCCCTATTATTTGCGATCTACCCTCGCATAATTAGTTCCTTTACTTGCGATCTACCCTCGCTTAAGTTATTC